>PDHQ01000112.1:0-16680 GCA_003339415.1 Ophiocordyceps camponoti-saundersi (nom. inval.)
CTCTCTCTCTCTCTCTCTCTCTCTCTCTCTCTCTCTCTCTCTCTCTCTCTCTCTCTCTCTCTCTCTCTCTCTCTCTCTCTCTCTCTCTCTCTCTCTCTCTCTCTCTCTCTCTCTCTCTCTCTCTCTGCCTCTCTGTCCCCCCTCTCTCATAGGTAGGTAGTCGATATCGAGAAGCATGCATATACATACATATGTATGTACGTACGAGTCCATGCGACGCAGAGCGATAGCTTGTCTCATTAGCATTTGCACGTAGGTATTTACATACCTACTACCTACCTACCTACACCGTACACCTATGTATGTATGTAGGTATGTAGGTATGTATGTTGTACATATGTATGATCCATGGAACACACGCGCCAGGTCCAGGATACGGGATATTGATAAAACCCGACCTCGTCGAATACTATCCCACGATGGCGCCATCCTATTCCCCACACCTGTTCTACTTACCACCTGTAAGCTATCACACCCCATCCCAGCTTACCTACAACGTTGTGTGGACTCAGGAATACGGAGTATGTCTGTATGTAGTACTAGTATGTATGTATGATCCATGGGATATACGGATGTTCTATTCTACAGACGTAGGTATGCATGTTTTAGGCGAGCGACGAGCCCATATGCTGCGAGTATCTGCATACCACCTACCTACCTATATAACGTACAAAGAAAGTCGCCGGTACGCAGCGTCTTCGTGATACAACATTTGCACATACATACATGCATTCTGCCTCCGAGGCTGGAAGCGGAGCCATCATCTGGCTCGACGCATCAGACACACATATGTACATAGGTAGGTATGTATGTACACCCGTGGGCCGTAGGACCTAGGCTCGTGTGCTCGCCTAAAACATGAGCCTAGGACCTACATTGTACGGTTAAATATAATACACACATATGTACATACCTACCTACCTACCTACCAGGGTCAAGACACTGTCTCGCCTCCAGACTTCCAGGCACTCACGTGTATGTATGCGAAACCAGGGTGGCAGACATACAAGACAATCCCCTCAGCACGCCATTCCATCGGCATCTTTCGGCAGAGCGGGCTGAGGTCATCTATAAAGGACGTCCACGGTGACATTCTCTTCTGCTCGTCGGTATTCGCACCGTCTCGGAACGTCACTCCACAAGGACGGGCAGGGCAAGCTTGTTCTAAGTCGCTCGGCCATGGGCCATCTTGGAGCTCACTGCTGCCGCTCCAAGTCACACCCATCTGGGACGCCGGCACTAGATAGGACAGCATGTATAGCATGTCAAGTCCGAATGAACCGCAGAAAATCCTCATGCGGGCGCCGTCTTGGGTGGCCTTGACAGCAAGGCGTCGGCCTTGGCGATGGCGCCGTGCATGTCGTCCTTGTTGTACAGGAACAAGCCTTGGATCGCGGCAGTGCTGACGTGCCGACCCGACGGCTCGCCTCCTCTCGACCTTCCAAACAGGCCCAAGTCGTCGAGCCGGAGCAGAAACTGCTGCCTCCCGGACCCGTCTGTGTCGACGTCGCCGTAGAAGCGATCCCACATCAGTCCCGCCTGGTGTCGGCTCGCCTCACCGATCCGGATCATCATATCGACCCGTCCGGGCCGGATGAGCGCGGGATCCAGACTCTCAATGTGGTTGGTCGTCAGAAAGGCGATGCGTTCTTCGCCGGCCGCTACACCGTCCAGGGCATTGAGGAGACCTGAAAAGGTTACGCTAGAGCCCGAATAGCCGTCGGAATCGCGCTGCCGTCGGTTGACAAAGGCGGCGTCGGCATCTTCCAGCAACAGCAAGCTTCGTCGGGGCAGCTTTGTCAGGAGATAGGCCAGCTTGTCGTCCGTCATGCCCATCTCGCTGAGGTTGATCATGGCGACGGCAAAGTCTAAGTCTCCGGCAAGGGCCTGGATGAAAGAGCTCTTACCGCCTCCCGGGGGGCCAAAGAGCAAGTAGCCCCTTCGGTAGGGAATGCCCCGCTCGACATACCACTGTTGTCTCGATAGAAAGTCTTTGACGTCGGCCACGATGGACTCCTTGACGCCCTCGTCCAGGATGACGGATCCGAGCGGGCGCTTCTTCCTCGGGTCACCCAGGAGAGTCCACTCGATACCTCGAGCCGAGTACACCAAAGTCTTGCCCTCGTTAGCCTCGGCGGCAAGTCGATGCGCTTCGCGAAAAATGTCCTCAAAGGCATGACGGTGAGCCCAAAGCGTCGTGAGCTGAACAACTTCGTGCGGTTCGCCCGTGTTCATATTGGCCGTACTATGCCTCTCGCGCTTCACAGCAACGTAGGCACTGCCAAATTTGACGAGGTGTCGGCCATAGCCGGGCTGCAGAAGGAAGTGCGCCTGTGTCGGTCCGCTCGCACCAGGCACCCTTGAGGAGCTCGTCGTTGCCGTTGTCGTTGTGACGGATAAGTTGTGGATGCGGGTCAGTCGCGAGGCAATGAAGCCAGGCGATTCGCGCGGCTGCGAGAGCCATGCCAGGATCCAGGGGTATGCGGCATCCTGCTTGCTAATTTCCACGTTGATGAGCAGACGTCGACGGGCGGCACCGATGGCCGCGAGAGCCCCTTTGCGGGCGAAGGCGGCGGCGGCGCCCAGTGAGGCCAAGCCAACACCGCCGGCGAAGAGCGGGTTGTCAAAGAGGGCATCCAGTCCTAGAAGGGAGGGCGACGAAGTTGCCATCTGAGGGGGCCCTGATTATTCCCCCCTCTACGGAGTACCCCTTGCGCTTTGAGATTCGGCTGGTTTGCAGGTCACCTGACGATAGGTGGGATGTGCAGCCTTCACCTCATTAGTAATCTTGTAGCGTGCGGAAGACTTTCACGGCAGCTTTGCTAGGTACCTATGTACAGCTCCAAAAGCCTCCCTCCCAATGAGGGTTAGCTGTTGGACGTGACGTGACGAAAAGGTAGGCAGAAAGAGTCGGCTTTGCATCTGCTTGCGTGCGTCGTTTCCGTATGTTTCCGGTCCCTCGTCAGGCGAGTTCATCGGTTGGGTACGGGATGAAAGTGAACGAAGCCCCGCCAGTCTCCGCCCACCTCCTCCTCCTCCTCCTCCTCCTCCTCTCCGCTCCCCTCTATTACTTACCTATACATGCATAAAGTTGTAATGCTGCTCTGCTCTCTGTGTTCCTCATCTTCCAATTACTTCCTGCCGCTTACATACATACAATCGCCAAAGTCCAGCTTCGTCTGCTCCCTCAGCCTCATCAGCATCGCCCAAGATCTGTTTCTCACTGTGCATGTAAGTGCCGTAAGCCCAGCTTTCCAATTCCACCCCTCCTCTCAGCCGAGCCCGCGTGTAAGCCCTGCCTATGCACCCCTCGCTCGCCCGGTTGCGGCTACAAGAACCAATTGACCGAAGCCAAACGTCAATCATACGGCTTGTCTCGTCTCATGCAAGTCTTTCTTCCATCGATTCACCACTGTCTTCAACCCATCAGCCTTGAAAGGCCAGTGGTCTTTCCTTCAATAGCAGCAGACGGTTCACGGGAAAAAAAAAACTACCCCTTGCGGCGCAAATTTGCTCCCTCGAAAAATCGCCTGATAACGATAAGACCTATCTATCTCTCTCAACAGCTTCCCTGCCCCGCGCTCCCTGGCTCTCCCACGTCTCCTTCACAAACACAGGCCGCCTCATAACTGACCGATCACAGAAGGAAATACACTTCTCTTACGCTACTTTCAAGACCAGTATCGCGAAATGGGTGTCACTAGTGTTCTGAACCGCAAGTCGGGCGTCATTGTTGGCGACGATGTCCTCCGGCTCTTCGAGTATGCTCGCGAGAAGAAGTTTGCCATTCCCGCAGTCGTGAGTAGCCCTTCATCACCAGACGAAGAAAAAGAGGGACAAGCAGGAGACTGACGTTGTTTCTCCTCCCCTCCCCTCCGTCATATCTACTAGAACGTCACTTCCTCCTCTACCGTCGTTGCTGCTCTCGAGGCAGCTCGCGATGCCAAGGCACCCATGATTTTGCAAATCTCGCAGGGCGGCGCCGCCTACTTCGCCGGCAAGGTAACAAAGCCTCCCCATCTCCCTCCCGACACCCCCGAGACTCTCTTCCGTGGCCCACTCACGAATAGCGATGGCTTAGGGCGTCAGCAACACCGACCAAGCCGCCTCCATCGCCGGCTCCATAGCTGGTGCACATTACATCCGCTCCATCGCGCCGGCGTATGGCATCCCCATCGTCTTGCACACCGACCACTGCGCCAAGAAACTTCTCCCTTGGCTCGACGGCATGCTCGATGCCGACGAGGCTCACTTCAAGGCGCACGGCGAACCCCTCTTCAGTTCCCACATGATTGACCTGTCCGAGGAGCCCGTCAAGTACAACATCGAGACCACCGCCGCCTACCTCAAGCGCGTCGCACCAATGAAGCAGTGGCTCGAGATGGAAATTGGCATCACCGGCGGCGAGGAGGACGGTGTCAACAACGAGGACGTCGACAACAACTCGCTCTACACCCAGCCCGAGGACATCCTCGACATCTACAAGGCCCTGTCTCCCATCTCGCCTTACTTCTCCATCGCGGCCGGCTTTGGAAACGTCCACGGCGTCTACAAGCCGGGCAACGTCCGCCTGCACCCGGAGCTGCTCGGCAAGCACCAGGCCCACGTCAAGGCCGCTATCGGCTCCAAGGACGACAAGCCCGTCTTCTTCGTCTTCCATGGCGGCTCTGGTTCTTCCAAGCAGGAGTACCTCGACGCCATTGGCCATGGCGTCGTCAAGGTCAACATGGACACCGACATGCAGTTTGCTTACATGACGGGCATCCGCGACTACATGCTCAACAAGAAGGACTACCTCATGAAGGCCGTGGGCAACCCGGATGGTGAGGACAAGCCCAATAAGAAGTTCTTCGACGTAAGTTTTTTTTTTCTTCACCTTTCCCATGTCTCTGGTCTTTTTTTTGTTCTTTCGTCGTCCTTTGGTACAACACACGAGTGATGGTGTGATACGCGAGGCTGACAATTGGCACAATCACAGCCCCGTGTCTGGGTCCGCGAGGGCGAGAAGACCATGGCAACCCGCGTCAGCGAGGCTCTCAAGGACTTCAATTGTGCTGGCCAGGTGTAGCTTTACCCTCGGATCACGAGAGTCGCATATTCCGACTACGCATCGTATAATATCAATGGTACAAAAAAATTCACTTGTATTGAAAACAAAGAACCCGAGAAAAAGGCCCTTGTCTGAAGCTGTTCATGGGAGATGGTTCTGGGTGAGTTTTGTGGTCAAACGAGGTCTTAAGCTTTGCAACGGCGATGCTGTGACCGAGCGAAAGCACAAAGTCAGACTCAAAACGGTCCTGTTTTGCCTGACAGAAGCGACGCCGAATCGCATATATGCCGTATCCGTGCGGATACAGGGTGCACAATGTAGTTGAATCATCCACTCTTTCCCATGCATTGTCGCCCAAGGCCGAAGTCGGGAGTCAAACAAAACAAAAACACAGTGCAGCCTTTCTTCTCAGTCAATGACGACCTCGGCCAGCGTGATAACCGACATACATACACACATACCTCCTATACAGCAAAACGAAAAAGAAAAAAGAAGAAGAAAAGATGGGAATACATTCATTGTCCGAGGAGCTCTTGCTCCAGCTTCTTGATGTCCTCGCCGCTGAGCTGCTGAGCGTCGGCCCGAGCCGCCTTTTCGGCGTCAAAACGCCAGAGACCGCCCGTCTTGTTCTGCTCGCCGTCCAGCGGCACGCCGGCGGCCTTGCCCAACTCTTGAAGGGTTGCGTCATCGCCGACGCATGCGCTAAAGAACCGCCGCTCCCATACTCGATCCTCCGTCTTCTCCTTGGTGCGCATGTTCCGCTGCGCCTGCTCGATCTTGCCCTTCTCGGCCGAAACGGCCTCCATGTCTCCCTTCTGGATGGCCTCGGCCACCTTGGCCCAGGCGCGGCGGGATTCGAGCGGATGCTGCTTCTCCAGCGGAGCCACCCGCAACTCGGTCTGTGCCGTCCCCACGGCGTCGTAGACTTCAACCAGCGTCGATTTCGAGTTCTTCTTGATGGGACCTTGGTAAATTTCGAATTCTTTGGTCCACTGACCTGTTATGTTGTAGAGGACATCTTTTTCCTTGTCCGTTGGGTGGACAACGGCTGTGACGCTGTTCTTCTTGCCGGACAACCAGCCTCTACCGCTGTAGTCGATCTTGGCCGTGAACCCGCTTGAGCTGGCGATTGTGCTGGTACCGTCAAGCTCTACAAAGGGAGTGCCGAAGATGAGGCCTTCGATGTGCAGGGAGGGTAGGGTGATGAGATAGCGCTCTTCCTGCTTCTTGTCGCCGGAGCCGATGGGCAAGGTAAGGACTGCATGGCCAATCTGCTTGACGATAATAGTGCTCTTGAAAGTGGCTTTTTGGGCATTGTAGCCTTGAAGTTGAACCCCCGTTTTGCGATTGCGGATACAGTAGGCCGTCGCGGGTGGGTGGTGGCTGACCTGCTCAGAGACGAGCGTCGTCTCGCCGGTGTCGTCGGTCCAGGAGCCGAGGAACAACTCGCCGAGAAAAGGGTTCAGTGGTTTCTTCTCGTTGCCGAACTGCTCGCTGCGGCTGGCATACTGGTGCTTGAGCGTGGACAGAAACCACTTGAGAACGAGGACGGCGCGTTTGGCGGGGTCTCGCTCTGCCGCGGGGGCCGTGAGAATAGAGGGATGCGTGGCCCAGTAAGAGGAAAACTCGGTCAGAGACTGCGACGACAATATGAAGGGCGGCGCCGTGAGGGAGGACAGGTCTCCATTAAAGGACGCGATAGACTGTGGCGTCGTGAGCGAACGCTTTTCTTTGATACCTTCGTCCCTGGGTAGGGGTCCCTTGAGTAAGTGTACCGACCTTGAGAAAGGCAGACCAAGTGCTGCTGCTTCCGCCTGGAGGTGCGGCTCCAGACGACATGACGAATGCGAGATGGCCTTGAGGCGTGAGGTGAGGCGTGAGGGGGTGATGGGTCGTGGAGCGAAGGGTGGGGGAGGGGTATCAATGCGGTACCCTCCGCGCGAACCCTGAAGCGAGGATACGAACGATCAACGTCTGTCGAAGACACAAGACAGAGAGACACGTGTGTGGCTGGCCGATCGAAGTATGTAGGGAGGGGGGAGGGGGAGGGGCGAGGACAGGGCGGATATTGGCCACCTTCGGTACCGAGGTAGGTGGTAGGTAGGTAGAGAAATCCTACCAATACATATATGATGTAAAGGTAACCCTCGTTCCTTGCAACCTTGACAGTGGAGAGGAAGACCTTTTTCGAGATCAGCGAGGTGGTGACTTTGGAATCAGATCGACTGCCGATCTTAGTAAGAGAAAGCTTTTGGCTCTGGCTGGAGGAGTGTGACGCCCTGTTAGTGCCTTAGCAGATGATGGGACAACACATGCCACGGAGAGATACCACGTTATGCGGGGTCGCCTCCCCAGTGCCGGTCTACCATCGGCTACTACAAGCAAATATCACGGCGGCGAAGGGAAAAAACACATCCACCTCCATCAGATTACCATCCCTTTTTGTCGCAACGGAGATCCGTTGTTGCACCGCCGCAGATCCGTGGCATGTCGTCCGCCTCGTCACCCGCAAAGACAAAGAGCGGCTGGTTTTTCGCCCAGCGTAGCAGCAGTCCGCCGCCATCGCCGCAGAAGATGACCCAGATTCCCGAACGATCACGCTTGACGCCACAATTCTGCTTCTCCTCAGGGACGCTGCGTGGTGTGTAGCCCGTCTTACGAAGAGTCTTCATTTACGTCCAAGCTCATCTGGTGACAGACTTTTTGCGACTCTCCAGATCCTCCATCGACGACCCCATCTCGCAGAACCTCAATGCGCTCTTGACGCCGTCGCAAAAGGGCTTCGATCCGGATTCCACCTCTCAGCGGACGTTGCCGCGCAGAATCGGCCGTCCCGCTTGTCGATCGTACTGCGAATCCGTCCTCTTTCCGGCCTGGCAAGCGAGGACCGAGGTGCTTGACTACTGTGCTCTCATTGCCACCAGCCCCGATCCCGACGACCCCGAAGCCGCGATTCGCGATGTTGAGAAACAAAAGGACCGACAGCGGGTGGTGGATGAACGGCTGGATCCGTATTCTGGCAGGTTCTTCCCGCGCGAGGCCCGTACACAGGCGCTAGCCATGCTTATCCGCCAGGAACGCGACGTCGAGAAGATCGTAAGGACACAGACGTGGAACGTGGTTCAGCAGCGGTGCGCGGTGGTAGGTGAAGACTACGAGGACGCCGTCAAGAGATGGCGAGCATCCGGCATTAGCCGGCGATCACAGCCGACATGAATCCAGGATGCTCAATGGGTATTAGGTACTACTAGGTATTAAGGTACGTAGGAATCTGGATAGATCGCCAGTACCTTTGTAAGAAGTAGGTAGATACACAGATACAGCATGCATCGGCATCGTCTTTCTCTGCCTACTACCTAGGTACTCTCGTGTCTGAATGGTAAGTAAGTGTGAAGTGCATCAGGAGCGTCTTGGCAAGCTCGAGAGGTAGGGACGGGAGTTTTCGTCGATGTCATCTCATGGCACAGAGTGCTTAAATAAGCAATCACCGTGTTCGAACTTGGAAGTGGCAAGACTTTCTTTTACCCCGGATTTGAGAGCTCTAGGACTCTCTGAAGTACTGCGACACAGTACGGAACGGCAGGTGTCAGGCCTTTAGACGAATAGTAGAGAACATACTCAGCTGGGCAGCTAATGAAGTTGACTTAGTGTCTTCCTATCTACCGCCACAGTCGATCCACGTAGGCGCACAGTACGTAGCAGCACCGCTAATACCTTTTCCTTCTCCCTCTCCCAACCTCAGCCTCGAGGTAGCGGAAAGGGATTTTCCGGCTTCAGCTTCGGACCAAAGGTCCAAAAAAAAAACCAACGAGGGATACAGGTATCCAAATCCTCGGCTCGTCTGCACTCACCCTCCACCAGTCCGTCACTGTGCCTTGTCCGTCTTCAACAGGGTGTCAAGACCTGTAGCGCCGGGCCTTCTACCGGGCCTCCGATTCGGTTTTGGATCGGACCTCCGACTCGGCCTAGCCGTCGCTCTCTACGATGCCGCAGACGCTCAGCCCCAAGGAGGCGGCCAACTTCCGCGCCGTCATCCGCAGCTATGAGGACAAGCAATACAAACGCGGCCTGAAGACGGCCGACCTCATCCTGAAGAAGCATCCCAAGCATGGCGACACAATGGCCATGAAGGCCCTGATCTTAAATAGCCAAGGCAAGACGGGCGAGGCCTTTGCCCTTGCCAAGGATGCCCTAAAGGCAGACATGAAATCACACATCTGCTGGCACGTCTATGGACTCCTGTATCGTGCCAACAAGAACTTCGAGGAGGCCATCAAGGCCTACAAGTTTGCCCTCAAGCTTGAGCCCGAATCGCCTCAGATTCAACGGGACCTGGCCATCCTCCAGATCCAGATGCGTGACTACGCCGGATACATACAAAGCCGAAATGCCATGCTCCAGGCTCGGCCGCAGCTACGCCAGAGCTGGACTGCCCTCGCCATTGCCCACCATCTTTCTGGCAACTTGACCGAGGCGGAAAACGTCCTCACCACTTACGAGGGCACCCTCAAGACGACACCGCCTCGAAACGACATAGAACACTCCGAGGCCGTCATGTACATGAACTCCTTGATAGTCGAACAGGGCGAATACCAGCGGGCCTTGGATCACCTCGACCGTGCTGCCAAGCACAACCTGGATCGGTTGGCCGTCATGGAGACCCGGGCCTATTTGCTCGCTAAGTTGGGTCTAGACGGAGAAGCCGCCAAGGCTTATCGCGCATTACTTGATCGCAACCCGGAGCACCCTGCTTATTACGAGAGCCTGATAGCCGTAATGCACATCCCGCAAGCCGATCTCAAGGCGCGCAAGGCCATCTACGACGAGTACGTGCGAAAGGCACCCCGCGGCGACGCTGCCCGACGCCTGCCTCTCGACTTTTTGCAAGGTAAGTAACCAAACGATTGCTTCACGTGCCGATTAGGGCGACTGCTGATCATCGGATCGGTTTGCAGGAAACGAATTTCGGCAGGCGGCCAAGGATTATTTGACCCTCATGCTGGACAAAGGCGTGCCTTCGACATTTGCAAACCTGAAGCACCTCTACGCGGAAGAGGACAAGAAGAACACTCTGAGGGAGCAGGCTGAGGCATATCTCGCATCGCAATCAACGGACTCGTCGAGCAGGGACAAGGGCGAGGCTGCCGCGCTGTACTACCTCGCGCAACACTACAACTACCACCTCAGCCGAGATCTGGACAAGGCGACCGAGTACACAAATCGAGCCATCGAAAAGGACCCCAAGAGCGTTGACTTTCACATGACAAGGGCCAGAATATTAAAGCACCGCGGCAACCTTCAAGGGGCATCCGAGGCCATGGACTACGCGCGAACGCTGGATCTCAGAGACCGATACATCAACAGCAAGGCGGCCAAGTATCAGCTGCGAAACAACGAGAACGACCGGGCGCTCAAGACGGTGGGCTTGTTCACGAGGGCCGAGACTGCGGGCGGACCGCTGGCAGACCTCCTGGACATGCAGTGTGTCTGGTACCTAACCGAAGACGGCGAGGCACACGCGCGGCGAGGAAACGTGGGCCTTGCCCTTAAGCGCTTTCTCGCAGTCGCCAACATCTTTGACGTTTGGCAAGAGGACCAGTTCGACTTTCATAGCTTCTCCCTCCGTAAGGGCCAAGTCCGAGCCTACGTGGACATGATGCGTTGGGAGGACCACGTTCGAGACCACCCGTTCTACTCGCGAGCCGCCCTGGGCGGCATCGGCGTCTACCTCAAGATGGCCGACAAGGCGGCTCTGGCGGCTGCGTCTGCGGCCAACGGCACCAACGGAGGCGAGGCGGCCGACGATGAGGACGCGCTGGCGAAGAAAAAGGCGGCTAAGAAAGCCAAAAAGGAGCTGCAGCGTTTAGAGCGAGAGGCGGCGGAGAAGCAGGCGAAGCAAGACCCCAACAAGGCAGGCGAGACCAAGAAAACAGACGACGACCCGCTGGGCCTGAAGCTGGCGGCGACCACGGATCCGCTCGGAGAGGCGATGAAGCTCCTGGGACCGTTGCTGCAGGCGTGCCCGAAGAGCATCGAGGCTCAGATGACAGGTTTCGAAGTTTACATGCAGCGCAGTAAGTGGCGACATGGGGAGCTGTGGCCGCATTGATAAGGGAGCTGACGACGAGCGAACAGGAAAGTACTTGTTGGCCCTGCGATGTCTCAAGGCGGCCCTCGCCCTTGACCCCGACCATCCCGGCCTGCCGGAGCAGGTGGTCAGCTTCCAGACGATGCTGGAGACGAAATCGGAGGACGTGACAGCTAGAATCAAGGACGTGTTACGTGCCGAGTTCATGGCGCTAGACTCGGCAGGCGGCGACGCGCGCAAGTACGTCGAAGCATTCCGGCGCCGTCATGCGGACAGTCAGAGGCACGCGTTGTCGGCCGTGGCGGCGAAGCGACTAATCCCCGGCTCAGACGTTGACGGATGCGAGAAGGAAGCGACGGCACTTCTGGACATGCCGGGTTCGACGGCGGAGGATGCAGTGAAGCTACTAGAGGCGTTCCGCGGGTGGAGAAGCAGTAAGGTGTCGGCGTTGAAGCAGGCGGCGCAGGCCAAGTGGCCCGATGTAACGAGGCTTGCCTGAGGATAGAGGAAGAACTTCGGCGCGACCTTTTCTTCTTGTTTAAGCGTCCAAAGAACGACTTTTGGCGGAGGTGCAGGAGATGAAGGAGTCGTGAGATTCCGGCCTGGCGTTATTTTTTACGGCCGTGAAGAGAAGAGAGGGCAAAGACGAGACGACGAGCGCAGGTTCATATCTACTATAAGCGGGCAGTTAGGTCGGTGGTTGAAATAGTTGAAGCGGCAAGCCTTATGATAGATTAGCAGGCTGATGATGGTAGTGATGATGGTAGTGGGCCTATATGACCTGGACTCCTACCGAGTCCCTACCGAGGTAGGGACTTATGCTGGTTGGTAGGACCGTGGTAGGTAGAATGTCAAACTTGTATCAGGTTACATACCTAGGTACGGATAGGTGCACGTGCCAGGAAGTGAAAGGCCATGGACGGGTGAAGAAGCAGCATCCCTGGATTCATCGTCAGCCGGAAAGGGCTAGCCAGTGTCTTGAACATCCTCTTTCCCCTTCCCCCCCCTTTTCCTCCTTCCCTTTCACCCCCTTCCACTATCCCCTCGATGCAATGCATGCTTTCGACTCCTCGAGTCAGGCCAAGGGGAAGGCATGTGTTTTCAGCGTAACGGAAGAGCCTCTCGTACTCTCTCCCTCGGACATCAGACACGACCAGGGCTACTACCCTGAAGAGAAAGAAAAAATAACGTTCATAACAACATCAAAGAGGTCGTATTAATTCCAGGGGTGAAATCGGGGAGAAGCCAGCTCAGCTCTCAGCCTTAACCGAGGCCAAAACAAAGAGGAAAGGAAACGCGAGCTTCGTTCTTCGGTTCTCTTCAGCCTAAGGGAGAAGAAGAAGAGTTCCTCCATCCGCGTTACACCTCAAATACGGTGTCGTTTCATCTTTCTTCTTCCATGGACAGCGGCGTGATGGCGTCGGTGGTCAAGACCGATGTCGAGCCTGGCTTGTGTCTGGCGCTGGGGCGGGATAGAGCCCTGAGTATCGGCGAGAGGGACTTGCTTCTTGGCGGTGCGAGTGTGTGACCCTTTGGTTCTGCCCCGCTGTGTGTGACGGATCTGCTTGGGGCTGATTCAGTGATTTGCTGACATGTCTGTCTACCTACATAGATTCGGATGCGTCGTCCAGGACGAAGCCGACTCGATCATGTTGCGCTGGCATTCTGACTGCGGTTGGTACGTATGTCTTAATCATATTTTTTTTTCTATTACTACTTGTTCTGTTTCTTTTCTCTTCCACTGTCGATAAAATGCCATCATTCGTCATCGGGACTTACAAAGCCAAATAACTCAGATGCCCCCGCTGGGCCGCGGCTGGTTCCGCTGTACGACGTGCTGTGGGTGTCGTCATCGGGCCCCGACGTCACCATCGACTACGTTGTTCCCATCGCCTCGGGCTCGTCGCTTCAGCTGGAGTCGTGGACCGGCCGCTTCGACGGCGACTCCTCATCGTCGCCCGAGGCCATCGTGTCGAATTTGTTGTCGCGCGCCTACGGCGAAGCCAAGCCACAGAAGCGCGCCCTCGTCCTCGTCAACCCCAAGTCGGGCCCCGGAGGTGCCCTTGCAAAATGGGAGCGTGACGTACGTCCCCTCTTCTCCGCCGCGCGTATCACCTTTGAAGTGGTGACGCTATCTCGCGGCGGCGAGGCGGCCGAGCTGGCCGAGGGCCTTGACCTGCTTCGCTACGACACCATTGTGGCCTGCTCGGGAGACGGTACGCCCCACGAGATCTTCAACGGATTGGCCCGTCGCCCCGATGCCGCCCACGCGTTGGCCACGCTGGCCGTCAGTCACATTCCCTGCGGCTCGGGCAACGCCATGGCTTGCAACCTCTACGGTTCCCACCGACCGGCCCTGGCGGCTCTGGCCATCATCAAAGGCGTCGTCACGCCCCTGGATCTCGTCTCCATCACGCAGGGCGACCGCCGTTTCGTCTCGTTCCTGTCTCAGGCGCTCGGCATAGTGGCCGAGAGCGACCTCGCGACTGAGCACCTACGCTGGATGGGCAGCGCACGCTTCGACGTCGGTGTACTCGCTCGCGTCTTTCGTCGCAAATGCTACCCTTGCGACCTGGCTGTCAAGGTCGAGGTTGACGACAAGGACGGCGTGCGCGCCCACTATAAGCGACAGACAGCAGCCAACAGTGCGGACCTCGGAAACGAGCACGAAGGCGAGGATCTGCCTCCGCTACAATACGGAACCGTACAAGACGAGCTGCCGCCAGGATGGGAGCTGATTTCGCACGACAAGATGGGCGTCTTTTACTGCGGCAACGTAAGAAGCAAAACAATTGTCT
Organism: Ophiocordyceps camponoti-saundersi (nom. inval.); assembly: GCA_003339415.1. NCBI lineage: Eukaryota > Fungi > Ascomycota > Sordariomycetes > Hypocreales > Ophiocordycipitaceae > Ophiocordyceps > Ophiocordyceps camponoti-saundersi. The sequence goes on from PDHQ01000112.1 coordinate 13,937, forward strand.
CCCCTGCCACGCTTTGCCGCTTGCTTACGCACAAGACTATACGCAGATGGCTTACATGGCGCCCGACGTCAACTTCTTCCCAGCCGCCCTTGCCTCGGACGGCTGCATGGATCTGGTCCTCATTAACGGCGACTTGGGGCCGATGGCGGCTCTCAAGACGCTCATGTCAGTCGAGTCGGGTAACTTCTTCGACAGCCCGCATGTGTCGTATAAGAAGATATCGGCGTACCGCGTCATCCCTCGAGACCAGGATGACGGCTATATCAGCATCGACGGCGAGCGGGCTCCCTTTGCCCCCTTCCAGGCCGAGGTTCATCGGGGGCTAGGAAGGGTCATTTCCAAGCGAGGTTACTTCGAAGCCAACGGACCTACTAACTGGGGTTCGGTCGAGACTTGACGATGTGATTAAAGATGACACGACTTTTGGGGGAGACGGAGTGCTGTGACTGTGAGTGATGATACCCGCCCTCTTCTTTTACTAGGGCAAGCGCAAAAAAAAAAACACCCCCGTCTGTTCTTTCTTTTCTCTACAAGATTATGCAACAGCTTCAATCCTTGCCACCCTACTTTATCTAGCTTCTGGCTTGCCGGCGTTGGAAGAGAGGCAGCGTGAGCACTGAGCGAGCACGACATTGAGTACCTACCTATAGATGGCACTTGTATCGCTTTGGATCGGGTTGACAGACGTACATATGTATGCATATAGCATGTGTTCGTCTATATTTTCTTTATCAGCGGCTAGAAATACACTGGCAGCAGCTTGATAGGAGAGACAAGCCTGTCGAGGCTATTGTGATGGACAGGCCTGCCGAGGTTGTTTTATGCTCGTTGGTGTAGCCGCGGTGCCTGGCATGCCCTACAGGCTACCCCATTCCTATACACGTTCTGTCATAAGCTCTGGCACGCTAATTAAGCTCGTTTGAACGAGGCATAAGTTAGCTTAGCCGATCTGCAGGCACAAACAGACAACAGGGAGGGCAAGGGGTAAATAATAGGTACCTAGAGGTACCAGGCAGTCTCAGATAACGAAAAGTTCTCCAGCACGTGATCGAGACTCCAAGCTTCAAAGTCAAAACGATCCTTATCGATAAGCGGCGACCGAGGAGGGGCTGAGAAACCACTAACGACTAGCCCTCCAGCCTTGCGCCTCCCAGGCGACGACGACTCCCCCTTTGAGCCGCTCGATCGTCGACTTTTGTTGGGAATCACCTCGTACGCGCAAATTCTATAGGTTTCTTGTGACTGTCGCGGCTCGAAAGCGTCTCTTGAGGGAAAAAAAAAAAACATGTCCTTTCGCTAACTAAACTGGCATGCCGAATCGAGGAGGCAGAGCGCCCTCGGGCCCATGGTCGAGGCTCAAGCCCGTAGACCAAGACTTTCTTGAAAGCTATGGCTTGCCTTCTAAGGGGGATAACCGGTGAGTGAGGGAGCGAGGCTCGATATTCATCTTCTCTTTCTCTTCCCTCCGTCGTATGTACTAGGAGTCACTGACTCGTCACCAGACTGCTCGATTTCAAATTGCAGGAGAAATACTACACCAAGATCGTGGAGCGCTACATGACGTTTTGTTCTGACGCCGGTCGTGGTGATGAGCTTCTTCGGCGATTTTCCGCCTTGGAACTGGCGCCAAACTCGACCTTGACCTCGACCTCGACGGCGGCGCCATCGGTCGAGACGCTACAGAGCCCAGAGAACTCCAAGGCGCTTTCAGACGTGCTGGAGGCGCTGCGCAAGCTTAGGGAGGCAATCGTGGCGTCGGGACGGGCTGACGACTTCGCCGTTCAGGCTTACCTCTTCTGCATCCGACTGTCGGTCCTCGTCAAGAGGGCGGATTCATACCACCCGGCCGTACTTCACATGCTACGATCAATGCACCCGCGTCACCCGCTGACGTCGGTCGAGGTGCAAGAGGTGGCCGGCTACCTCGTTCTCGACACCGCCTGTCGAAGAAGACAGCTCTCGGAGGCGTTTGAGCTACGACGACGCTACGGTCTGCGAGACGCCAAGGTGGGAGTCGTCCTCTCGGCCATGGTTCACGATAACCTCTTTGCTTTCTGCCGCGTCAAAAGGGCGGTGGACGGACATTGCGCTCGCATAATGGAGTGGGCCGAGGCCGATCTGAGACTGCATGCGCTCAAGTGCATCGGTAAGACGTACTTTCAGCTCGATGTTGATTTTCTAGAGCGTGTTACTGCGTCTTCTTGGGATGAGCTCAAGAGGAGAGATGGTGTTGGTTGGGAGCTGAATCGTAAGACGGTGACGATTCGCAAGCCCAAGTCTTGAAGAGAGAGAGAGAGATAACGGGAGATAACTGGAGTTGAGGGGGGGGGGGGGGGGAGAGAGAGAGAGAGAGAGAGAGAGATCAGGCTAAGTTAGGCTTCAGGGTCTTTCCGCGGCACTAGCCTAGGAGCCCTTACCTAGAAGCCCTCCTCACCCGTCCGCTGGCTTCCACAAGCACACCAAAGAAGAGGAGAAGAAGAAGAAAAAAGCAGATGTTAAAAATCAAAAATCAGAGGCTGTTTCTTGCATCGCGATACTTTCCCGTTTTCTTTCGCTGAGCTTTGATCTGGGTATCTTCCCATTGTCTTCATTTCATATCTTTTTCTATAGGCCCTTCTTTACAGTCTCTCACTCTCTCTCTCTCCCCCCCCCCCCCCCCCCCCCCCCCCCCCCCCCCCCCCCCCCCCCCCCCCCCCCCCCCCCGCCCCCCCTCCCCCCCCCCCCCCCACCCACACCACCCCCCC
>PDHQ01000112.1:16690-104623 GCA_003339415.1 Ophiocordyceps camponoti-saundersi (nom. inval.)
TTTGTTGTTTTGTATTTGTGTTTTTTTTTTTTTTTTTTTTTTTTTTTTTTTTTCTTTTTCCCCCTTGCCCCCCCCCCCCCCCCCCCCCCCCCCCCCCCCCCCCCCCCCCTCCCCCTCTCTCTCGTTATCTCGATTCATCTCCTTCATCAAGTCATCCTATCGATGGAGCAGCGCCCCCGGCCAACTGCCTACCTACTCACTTACTTGCCCACCACCTGAATACCTACCTACTCAGCAACCGCAGGCGAATTATTTTTCCCATCTTCCAGTTCACCGTCAAGTCCTCGCACGTTTTGCAATAGAAAGCACTGCTTTCCCCATCATCCTCCGTTACCGTCTTCAACTCCGTTTTATATTCGTCTCCTTCTTCTCCTCCTCCTTGTCTCTTTACCAGGAAGGGGGAAGAGGTGGGTGGTGAGGGAGGGTGAGAAATGGGGGGATGGTGCGGGAAAGGGAAAAAAAAGGTGTTGGTTTTATCGTCGCCTCTTTTTTTTTCCCTCCTCCTCTTCCTCCTCCACGCCCATCAGAGCCTCTTTCTCCCCCTCTCCCCTTCGTTTGCACTTCTGGATAATCTTCCCTTCATCTTCCTATTTTGCCCCTCGAAATTCGTGCTCTGCCTGGTCAAAGCCCTCCTTCTACCCTCATCGACTCTAATCTCAACACAACAATCTGATAGCTTTCTGTCCTTCCACAAGTCAATGATGCCCTCAGCAAGGAAAAGGCCGCGATCGCAACGAGTCGCAGACAAGAACAAAGCCTCTTCCGTCGTGCTCTCCGACTTCCGCACCTGTTGGCTAGCAAAGTAAGGTGTCTTTTTTTGTTGCCTTTTCTTCAGTTTCTCTCGCATCATTCTTTCTTCCCAATACGGTGACGAGAGATCGACTTACGCCCACCTTTTTGCCTCCAGAACGGAAGAACCGGCTGTCCACCTCGAAGCCAAAGGCGAGTCTTTCTCCGTTCATAAGAGCATCCTCACCGCCCACTCCGAGTACTTCGCCGCCTGCCTCTCTAAATCTTCGTCCTTCGTTGAGGCGGCAGAGAACAAAGTCCGGTTCGACGACATCGAGCCTCTATATCTCGGATACTATCTCGGACTCGCCGCAAGTTACTCGAGTATCGTACCTCATACGCCCCCGCCCCCAGCGAAGAATCCGGAAATTCGCGGCAAACGCACACCGATGCGAGACTTCGTCGAGGTCTACAAACTTTGCGATCGCTTCATCAGCGTCGAAATGGGAATCTTCATGATCCAGTGCATCAAGGCCACCATCGGCGACGGGCATCGCGGCCTCTTCCGCGCCAAGGCTGATGAGGGGCAGCAGAAGGCTCTTATGAGGGACTTTGCCGACGGTTTCGAGGCTCTGAACCTCCAACACCCCGAGCAGGTTACGTTGGGCAAAACAATGATTGAATACTTTTGTGAAGGCATCCACTACCCATCCTGGATCGCCTATGTCGAAGACATTATGGACAGTCCTTGCTTCGTCAGCCACGTTTCCAAGGGCTTTGCGAAGAAGCTCGATGACGCCAGCACTTTACGCAGCAAGCTTAGGCAACGGGAGCTCAAGGGACCATGAGGGAAGAGCATAGTTATTTCTCCCTCTCTTGCCTTCTTCATTTCCTGGTTCTTTTCTTCTGTTTTCTGTGGGAAACCCACGTGATGACGAGATGACATATGGGCACAGCACGCGGCAGATCGGCCCGGGCGTCGATGGACAGTTGCTTGGGCGGCTCGGTTTGCTTTCAACTCGCATATAGATGGAGACAGAAGTGTCGACGACACATGCAATCCAGAGGCGCGACAATCACGACTTCCTATTTTCGTAAAACTTAACGGCGTCTTCAAGTGCCTGCAGACTTGAACGATCGCCGTAGACATCCATGAGCGATTCGTTACGGCGTCGTTGCTCAAAGGCTTCGCGCTCGGCGGCCTCACGGCGTTGGTCTGAAGCTTGGCGTTCGAAATAGAGTTTTGCCGCGAGGAGGGAGGTTGCAGCTGCGGCAAGTGGAAGAACGAAGCTGAGAGACCTGTAAGTTAATACACAGTTCTTTTTGTTGTCTGTGTGTTTGATTGGAGTAATTGGGTTAAAGGTTACCGGCGGGGGGCCATCCGTGGACGAGGCGGAGGAGGAGACGATGAAGGATGAACGGCTCTGCTATAGAACATGGTGAGACGAGTTTCGGATGAGGGGATAAGTCGTCTTGTTCTTCTTCTTCTCTCTTCCGGCGGTGATGGGCCGGTGGTGGAAGCAGGATCGGCATGCGAGGATGGAAAGTGAGGTAGAGAAGAAGAAGAAGAAGGAGAAAAAAGAAAAAGAGGGAGAAGAAGGAAAAGAAGAAGAAGAAAAGAGAAGAAGGAAAGGGTTGGGTCACGGGTGGCGAGTGTGGTAAGTGTCGGATGTTGAGGAAGATGAGGTGGTGGAGGGGAGCCCGAGTTAACATGCTAGGAGGAGGCGGGCCAATCGGAGGCAGGAGGCCTTTACCCCACAGCTGTCTTAGCGGGTGGGATGGGTTGAGGGAGAGAGCGGGGGGGCCGGGAAGGAAGGAACTTGTTGTAGAAGTTAAGACGGGTCGGAATAACCATGTGCCTTGTGGGTAAAAGGTGGGCAAAGTAGGAGGAGTACGGATAGAGTCATGAGACTGGCTGACCAAGCAGGACGACGTACGCAATTCTTCTTCTTCTTCTCTCTCTCTTCTCATCATCATCAGACGATTCGCAATTGTCATCTGTCAGGTGCAGAGTCGTACGACTCTATCAACTATGTAGGTACCCAGGTTTGGGACATGTGCATGCACGTCAGCTGTGGCCGTTGTTGCACACATGCATACTAATACATGTACATACATATCTATCAGAGGGCTAAGATAAGAGTAGGCTAGGCGTGTGTTTTTATTATCCTTTAAGGCGTGCAGATATTATAGTAACGGATCCGCAGCCTAGGAAACGGAATTCCTATTAGGAAAAGGGCTATATCCGGGGTAATATATAAGCTATAAGAATAAAAGCTTATTTATAAAAATATTATAGCTAAAAAGGCTAATATAAATAATCCTTATTATTTATATAAAAATAATAATAATTCTTTTTATTTTAAAAAAGTAAATATATTAATTAATATAATTTATACGCTTTCTCCTTATTTAATAATTATAAGCTTAACTTTTATATATTTTATAGATTCTACGCTTATAGTAACGCGAATATAAACTTTTTATTCTTATATTATAAATAAACTCCGCTCCTTTTATTATTTAATAATAATAGCTAGCTATATTTAAAGTAACTCTAAGGAGGAGGGCGATTAATACGGGATATATAATAATACCCTTATAAATCGCTTAACCTTTTATAATATTTCCCTAGGATTTCCTAGGATTTCCCGCCTTAGGATTTTACTCGGATTTCCCCTAGAAACTTTATTACCTTTACGCTTAGGAAATTACTAAGATTTCCTCTTAAAATTTCTCTATAATAACTTATAAGATTTTACTAAGATTTCTAATAAGATTTAGTATTAAAATATACTTTTAGAAATCTTTAGATTTTACTAAGAAATCTCTATATATTAGGAAATTACCGCATATTAGAAAATCTTTATTTTACTAATATACTTAGAAATTACCGTAAAATCCCCTTAGGTAAATATTTTTAAAATTATATTAGGAAATCTTCCTTAAGCTCCTAGCTATATAATTAGCTTAATATTTTTTTAAGTAATAATTTAAATTTTTTTATAATTATTATTTTAATTTTTAAAAAACTTTTACTTATACTTATATTTTTTATAATAGCTATTTTATAATTTTATAATTAGTAGCTAGCTTATTTCCCTTTTTTATATATTATATTTAATAGCTAGCTTAATATATATAATTATTAATAGATTATATATATAAGTATATATTAACTAATAATAATTTTATATTTTATTAATTTATAAATTTCTAGCTATTAAAATAGTAAGTTAAACTTAAAATATTTTTTATTAATAAAACTTTATAAGCGTAGATTTTTAGCTTAGAAAAAAGCTTTACTATATTTATTACTTAACCTTAGCTATATATTATTTTTTTACTTTTAAATTTCTTAAGGTAATTAAGGAAGAAATTATAGCTAAGAAAGAAAAAGCTTATATTTTTAATATTTATAAAATAGTAAAAAAACCTTACCCTTTTAAAGGTAAATTTCCTTTTTTATAATATAAGGAAATAAAGCTTATTAGAAAATATTTACTATATTAAAATAATTCTTAAAAAATTAAGTTATTTATTATAATTAAACTTTTCCTAACTAATTTAAATATTATAATAAATTATAATTAATTATTTAAATAAGTAAATTAATTAAAATATATATTTAATAATATTTTTTACTTACTTAAAATTCCCTTAAAAAACTAGCTATTTTTTATTTAAGAATATTTTTAAATTATAAGTAATACCGAAAAAATAAATAAACTACTTATTTTATTAGAAAAAGGTAAAGAAAATACTAAAATCCCCTTTTAGGAAGAAAGTAAAGAGGAAACCTCCTTTTAGGATAAAAGTAAAAAAACCTCTATATTATAAAAATCCTTTTTAAAAAGAGAACTATCTACCTTAAAAAAGAATATTTCGAGGAGGTAATATTTTCTAAATCCTCTTATAACGTTATTTAATTCCGGAAAACCTCCTTTACTTTTTACGGAAAAGGAAAAAATAATATAGATCGTTAATAATATATTTTATTTTTATAATATAATATTTTAAAATTTAGATTACCTTAAATATATTAACTTAAATAATAATTTATAATTATATAATTAATTAAATTTATAAAAATTATTTAAATAATAAGTTAAGTTATAAGCTAAAAATATTAGATAATTTAAGCTTATTAATATTTTTAATATTATTTTTAATTAGATAAAAAAACTAATTAAATTATTATTTACTAAAATATTAACTAATTTATAAATATTTTAAAATAAGTTATTACTTAAAGCGAGGATTATATAAATAAACTTATATAATTTATTCCTTTTTTTTTAAAAGTTATATTATAAAATAATATTTAGGAGATCTAAACTTTTAAATTAGATTAAAACTTATTTTTCCTAATTTTAAGATTTAAGAATAAGTAAAAGCTTTTTAGAAAAAGTTTACTATCTAATTTAATATTATTACTTTTATTATATAAAAATAAAGCTTTATATTTTAAGATATACTTACTAGAAAAGATTTCTAATTATAAGTATTTAAGATAAAAAGAATAGCTTAAGTAGCCTTTTATCTTAAATAATTTATATTAATAATTATTTTTTCCTAACTTAATATTTTTCTTTAAAAAACTTTCTAATAGCTAATTAGCGAAGATATTTTAGATAACTAAATATATAAATATAAATAATTTATTTTAAATTTCTAAATTAAGCTAATTAGAGGAACTTAAAGTAATTTATAAAATAACGTTACTTAATATATAGCTTTAAATAAGTTACCTTAATATAAATATAAGGTAAATAATTCTAAGGAGAAATTTTTACGAAATCCGGATTATTAACTAGATTAAAAATTAAACGATTTCCTTAAAAAGCTAATAGATAATACTTAGAAACTTTTCGATAAGAATATTAAGTTTAAAATAAAAATAAAATAGCTTTTCCTAAAAAAAAATAAAAAAAGCTTAAAAAATAATCCTATTTTTATTAATCTTACTTATAAATTTACTAAATAAGATCTTAATATTAATAAAGTTTTTATAATTTTTTTTAAGATATATAATATAATCTTTAATATCTTAGAATATAATTTAGATAATAAAACTAACTTATTTAAATTATCTAAAACTAAAAAAGATAAGTAATTAGCTAATAATTTATATTATCTTATTTTAGATTTTAAGAAATATAAAATAAAACTTTTTAATATTATTAGAGACTTTTTTCTTAAAAACCTTTCTATTATTAAAGCTACTTTTTAGATAACTAATTTTCCTCTAAAATAAGTTTCCCGTTTTTCTTATACGAAGATTTTAGTATTTAGTAAAAATAAACTATTTAATATTATAAAAATATATATCGATATTAAAATAAATAAATCTTTTATTAAAAAGAACTTACTTAATAAGTTTAATAATATTAACTATAATTTAATAATAATTTATAGCTTAAATAATATTAGATTAGCCTTAACTTACGGTTAAGCTACCTTTACTTTATATATTATTAGTAAAATTAATAATAAGTTTTATATTAATAAGTTTAAAGCTAGCGCTTAAGTTATCGAGTATCTTTTTATTAGAGTTTTATTAGAATAAGGATTCTTAATCTTTTATAAAATTAATATTCTTAACTTTTAATAAAAGCTTTAAATTTAACTTTACGAAGGAATATATATTAAATACTATTTTACTTATAAAAGACTAGCTATTTATAAATATATAATAGCTATTTTAATAATAATAATCTATCCTCTTTTAATAAATATAATTCTAATATTAATTAAAAATCCTTCTAAAAATCGTAACCTTATTTTCTTCCTATATTTAACTATTTTTAATTTAAATAATAAACTAATCTTTTTTAAATAAAAAGAAAAAGTTAATATTATATTAAATCTTAATAATTAATTTTTTTTTATAATCTCTTAATAAATTATTAAGAAAGATACTTTAGATAACCCCGATAAATATTTAACGCTAGATTTTTTTTTAAACTAAATAATATTATCTAATAAAACTAATACTAACTTACCTCTTATTAATATTCCGGACTTAAGTTAACCTTATTAGTTAAGTATCTTTAAAATACTTAATATCTTAGAAATTAAAGGAGAATATAGCGTTAAAATCTATATATTAAATTCTTAATTATCCGGAAAGGTAAAATAATTTTATAATTTTTTTCTAAAATTTTAAGAAAATACTAAACTAATTAATTTACCCCTTAAGCGGTATCTAAAAATCCCCCTTATTAATAATTAATATAAAAAGAAACTTAATTTATATCTCTATTTACTAAATAAACTTAATTAGAATTTTCTTAATAAAAAATATAATAATATATATTTATAAGGTAAAATAAAATAAGCGCTTAAAGCTTTACTTTTCGCTAGCTTATATTTTATTATTTAAAGAAAAGGTAAATTATATATTATTAATAACTTATAAGTTTTAAATAGTATAGCTATTCTTAATATATATTTAATACCTCTTTTTTAAAATATAATTTATAAATTAACGGGTAAAAAGGTTATTTTTATTATTAATACTCGAAGCTTTTTTTATTAATTTCTTATCTATTTAGATTACTAAGAGTAGTTTACGATTATTTCCTATTATAAATTAAAAAAAGCTATAATTACTTTTATAAAATATAAAAATTTACTTACTTATATATAAAGATTTATTAATTATATTCTTTAATTATATAAAATATACGCTATTATATATATTAATAATATAATAGTTTTCTCCGACTTTTTAGAAAATTATATTAAATATTTATCTATTATATTTAATCTTTTCGTTAATATAAATCTTTCCCTCTCCGCTTCTAAATTATTCCTTTATTACCTATTTATAAAAATATTAAAATATTATATTAACGGATTTATACTAATAAATACTTAATCTTAAATAAAAGCTTTATAAAATATTAAGTTTTTTAATATTTTATAATATTTTAAGTAATAAATTAAATTAGTTAGATAAATAAGATATCTTATTCCTTATTTTATATAATAAATTAACTTTTTTTAGAAATATAAAATAATAATATTTTAAAAAAGATAGGAAAATAAAATACTTATTATTAAACTAAAAAGAAATATTTTTACTTCTTAGTTTAAGATTATCCTAATAAAGGAAAAAACTAACTATTTTAATAATATTATTAATATTTTTTATAATAATATTACTTTTAGTTAGTTTTTTCTTAATTATTAACTTTTTTTATAAATTAATACCTTTTAGGAGAACGGTTTTATAGCTTATCTTTTTTATATTAATAATAAGAAATCTTAAAAATTATTTTTAACTCCGCTTTAATAATTTATTAAACTTATTTATTATCTTAATTATATTTTTAAATTAGCCGAAATTAGATATTAGCTAATTAAACTTAAGATCTCCTATTTAGTATAAGCTTATTATAAACTCTAAACTTATTTAATTAAAACTTAGAAACTAAAAATTATAATTTTTATAAATTATATTATAATTTTAATAATTATAAAATAAACCTTTTCTTTTACTATTAGTATAAGGAGTAATAATTACCTTATTTTTATTTTTTAATTTCTAAGTTAATATTTTTTTAAAATCCGATATATTTTAAGTATTTTTAATATTTTCGTAAACTTTTTTTTACGCTTTTTTTTAAAAATAATTTTAGAAAAAAGATAAGGAGAACTTAAAAATATTTAAGAGGATTATATTAATTAAAATTACGTACTTATTTTCTTAAAAGCTATTTTTAATAATATTTTCTAATATAGGATTTTCGAAAAATATCTTCTTAATATACGATAATTTAAAATCTTAAAGTAACTTAAAAATAAAAACTTTTAAAAAGAACTTCTTTTTATCTAAGTAAATAGCTTATTATATTTTAAAAATATTAATAATTAATAATAATTTTATATTTTCGAAGATTACGCTAAAGAAATTATTTTTAAGTATTATTTTTATAAATTTTATATTAGCTAAAAATATATATAAGCTAAATTCTCCTTTAATTTTATTATTTCCTAACTAAAAAAGAAAATTAATAATTTCGTAAATAAATATAATATTTATAAATATAATTAAATTAATAAATAGCCTCCTTTTAGGGAAATAATTCTAATTTATTTTTTAGCGATTTTTTTTTATATAATTATAATAAACTTTATTACTAAACTCTTTTTAATCTTTTCGAAAAACTTACCTTAATCTAAACTTAAAGGAAAATTTTATAATATTTTTTTTATTATTACTAATAAGTTTTTAAAAATATATATTTTAACTTTTAAATATAATTATTTTATTACCGAAAAATAAGCTTAGTAGCTATATTATAAGCTTACTTATTATAATTAAGGACTCCTAAAGTAAATTATTTTTAATTAAAATTTAAAATTTATATTTAAACTTTAAAAAACCTTATAGTTTATTTTTAATATTAAACTCCTTATATTAACTATATATTACTTATAAACTAATAATTTATTTAAAAAATAAAACTAAACTATTAAAATTATTTTTAAATTTTTCGCTACTAATTTCCTAATAAAGCGATAAATTAACGCCTTACTAGCTTTTTAGTTTTCTCTTAATAACTCCTTCTCCTTAATTATTAAAACTACGCTAAGTAAATTACTTATTAGATTTTAAATAAATAATAATTTTTATTATCTAAGCGATTAAGCTTCTCCTAAATCTTAGGAAATATTAAAAAATAAAATAATTATTTTTATTACTTATACTTAAGCTATAATAAAACGATATTATAATAAGAAATATCGGAAGCTTAAGTTTAAGCTTAGCGATTAAGTTTAGCTAAAATTTAGGAAAAGATATTTTATTTTTAATAGATAAGTAGTAAAGCTTTCGGAATAGTAAACTAAGCCCTTCCGCGTAATTAAATAAATTAGCTATTTAGCTTATTAATTAAATTTTAATAACTTTATAAATATTTATCCTATTATATTAGTTATTTAATTTTAACTAGCTAACGTTTTAGGAGAATAACTTAGCTCTAAGCTTAATATTAATAATTATAAGATCGAATAAATCTTTAATAAGAGGAGAGTTAAAAAAAGATAAGGTATTATTTAAATAAAGTATTTTATATATTAGAAAAGATACCTAAATAATAATAATTAGTAAGTAGCTAAAAAGGATTTCTAATAAAAGAAAATAATCGAAAAATTTAAGAAAAAAAAAATAAGTTAGAAGCTTAGCTAGATATTACTAGGAAAAAATATATAAATACTCTTAAAAAGTACCGGCTATTAGAATAAGGTAAATAAGTTACCTAATAATAAACGTGTAAAATCTTTAGAAAATAATAAACTTAATATATCGCTATTTATACTAGATTTCCTTTTATTTTCTTACTTTTTCTCTCTTACTTTTTCTTTTTTTTTATTTATTTTTTATTATCCCCCTTTATATTTCCTATCTTTATTATATTTTTTTAATATATTATATCTATTCTTTTTATAATTATTTCCTTTTATTTTCTAATTCTATTTATTTTCTTTTTATTTTTCCTTTTTTTTATACTTAAAATTAATTTACCTTATAGTAATCCTTATTATTCTCGTAATAAAACTTACTATAAGCTATTTTATAAGTAGCTAATTTATACTCCCTTAATATTTATATTTAAAAGCTTTAAAAGAGCTATTTAGCTATTTAGAAACCTCGCCGAATTTTAATATTTATTTAAATTATTTACCTATAAATCTAATAACTAAAAATCGAATAACTATATAATATTTATCGCCTAAAAATAGGTATTTTAAGTAAAAAGCTATAATCTATCTTTTAGTAAATTAGATAGTTATATTTACTATATTAATTAAAAAGTAAAAAGATAAGCTAATAGCGAAAAACTCCCTAATAATAAAGATTATAATTCTAAGTATTTATTTTTAGATAACGAATACTCTAGCTCTAATTACTCCTTACCTAAAATTTCTAAAGTTATAATACTTAAACGTTTTACTTAATAAACTATTATAATATTTTCCTTTACCGCTAGCTTTATTTTTAAAATATTAGCTATTTTATTAAGAAGCCGTGCTTATCTTACGCTATTATACTCCTTTACTAATATTAAAAGGAATATCTTTCCGTAATCTAAATAACTTAAAAAAAACTATTATAACGTATACGCGCTATTAGAAATTATAAAAGATTATATTAAAGGCTTAGTTAGTAGGTAAGTTTATTAGGAATTAAAAAAGTTAGAGGAAATTAAGAGAATCTTAGCTATTATCTCTTATACTAATTACCTTAGAAAAATAAAAAGAATAATATTAATAGCTATAGAAAAAGAGACTAAGGTTAAGGGAGTAGCTTTTATTTTTAGTAAATCCCTAGTAAGGTATTCTATTACTCTTTTTACTTTAACTTAATAAAGCGTTTTTAGAACCCCTAATAAGTAAACTTATTCCGCCTTTTAGTAACTTATAACTCTTATAACTATTTCTAAAACTATTATTTAATTTTAAAAAATTCTAAAAGCTAAAAATATTAAAAAAGCTAATAATAATTTCTTAATAATTTATTATAATAGTTTAGTTTAGGTTATTAAATATTTTTTTACTTTTTTTATAATATATTACGATAAGTAAGCTTTAGTATTTTAAAATATAAATATCGCTCTAATTTAAGTAATTTATTTTAATAAGTACTTCGCTAAATATAATATTTCCTTTAGCTTAAGTTATATAGCGAAAATATTTAATATTAGTAATAAATAAATTATCGATTTCCTTATTCTTATACTTATCTTATTTAATACTCCCGCTTTAAAAAATATATTACTTAATATTAATAAAATTACTATATTTATTAATAAGAAATCCGCGCTTAATAATTTAGGGAAAATTCTAAAATTTTATAAGAGAAACTATTAGGATTTATATATTTATATAAGAGAATAGATATATCTACTTAGCGAAAATATTATTACGCTATTACTAGCTATTATTATTAATTATATATTTTTATTAGCTTAAAGCGATATTATTAGAAATAAAATAATCTTAAACTTTCGTAATATTCTAGTTTTTAATATCTTAGATTTAGTTAAGATAGCTCCCGATAATATCTCTAAAAAGCTATATAGTTAGATAAGTAGCTTAGTCGAACCTTTTAATAATACTAAATATATTATAACTATTAAACTTATTAACGCGGACCTTTTTATTAATATAATAATAAACTAAGGTATTCTTTAGCTCTTTATATAGTATTAGTATAAACTATAGTAAAGAAATATATTAATAACGCGCTTTATATTATAAGCACGCGTTATACTATTTAACTATTAATATATAATAGTTTTTATATTTATTTAACTATTAATAAATAATAGATCTTTAAATTATTTAACTATTAATAAGTAATAATTATTATATTTACTAAGCTTAGGCAAGAACCTTATAAATTTATATATTTTTAATATTATTTTTTAATATTTTTACGATATAGTACTAGTTATATACTATTTATCTTATACTTTATACGCTATAAATAAAGAAAAAATATTAGCTATAATAAGAAGGCTATATAAAGCTTATTTACTATAAACTACTTATAATATACGCTTAAGAATAAGTATAACTATCTATAATATAGTTAACTTTACTACTATTTATAATATCTTAAATACCTCTATCTTTATAAAATATATTATACTTAAAGCTATAAACTATATCTCTTATACTAATTACGGTAAGATTATCTATATTTACTCTTATATTATTATTATAACTTACGCTACTTTATATAATAAAAATAGTAAGATATTTTCCTTTATTTTATTCTTTTAATTTACTATTATATCGCGTCCTTATTATTCCTATTTTTCTTTCTTAATATTATAATACCTTTTACCGTAATATATACTTTTCTATATATATCTAATATATATTATAATTCTCCTTTATTATTCTTATCTTATTTTTTTATTTCTTTCCTACCTTATATAAATTAATTTAATTCTTTATATATAGATTCTTAATAATATTTCTTAATTTATAAATAAATATAGTTATTAGAGTTAATATAAAAAAAGCTTTTAAATATAATAATAATTTCTAAAGTAAAATAAGGAGTTAATAAAGCTATTAGAATTCTTTTCTAGCTTAAAGAGTTAATACGGAATATATAATAATACCCCTATAAATCGCCTAACTTTTTATAATATTTCCCTAAGATTTCCTAGGATCTCCTATTTTAGGATTTTACTTAGATTTCCCTTAGAAATTTTATTACCTTTACGCTTAGGAAATTATTAGGATTTCCTCTTAGGATTTCTCTATAATAACTTATAAGATTTTACTAAGATTTTTAATAAGATTTAGTATTAAAATATACTTTTAGAAATCTCCGAATTTTACTAAGAAATCCCCGTATATTAGGAAATTACCGCGTACTAGGAAATCTCTATTTTACTAATATACTCGGAAATTACTATAAAATCCCCTTAGGTAAATATTTTTAGGATTATATTAGGAAATCTTCTTTAAGCTCCTAGCTATATAATAAGCTTAATATTCCTTTAGGTAATAATTTAGATTTTTTTATAGTTATTATTTTAATTTTTAAAAGACTTTTACTTATATTTATACTTTTTATAGTAGCTATTTTATAATTTTATAATTAGTAGTTAGCTTATCTCCTTTTCTTATATATTATATTTAGTAGCTAGCTTAATATATATAATTATTAGTAAATTCTATATATAAGCGTATATTAGCGATATTATATAAGTTAATTATAATTATAAAAATTTTTTACTTAGAATATAGCTTTACTTTAAATTATAATAATCTTAAACTTAAAAGTTTATTATATTTATTACCTTATTAAAAGCTAAGGTAAATATTAATAAAATTATTTTAGAAAATATTTTTATTTTTATATAAATAATTATCGAATAAATAGTAAAGTCTAAGAGGGTTTAGGAAAGTACCTTTTTTATTTTAATTTTATTAGTTAATAATATCTTCTTAGCTTTTATAACTATAATTTTCTTTCTTTTTTATAATTTTAAATAAAGCGGAATTTCTTTAATATAAGTGATAATTATAGCTAAAATATTAAAGAAAATTATTAAAAAATAAATTTTAAAATAATATAAATAATAGCTTATAATTTATTTTAACTTTATAGCTACTCTACTTTAAGTTTAAAGCTTTAAGGTAACTATAATAAGTATTAATTATAAACTTTATAAGTAAGGCTAAGCTTTTATAATAAAGAAACTACTTAGCGGCGATATTATAATAATATTTTAAAATATTATTTATAAGCTTTAGTTTAATTTAAAATAGCTTTATATTATTTTTAAAGAAAAGGTATACTTAAT
Organism: Ophiocordyceps camponoti-saundersi (nom. inval.); assembly: GCA_003339415.1. NCBI lineage: Eukaryota > Fungi > Ascomycota > Sordariomycetes > Hypocreales > Ophiocordycipitaceae > Ophiocordyceps > Ophiocordyceps camponoti-saundersi. Next base: position 30,760 of record PDHQ01000112.1, read on the forward strand.
TTATAAAAGTTATATTTTTATTATAAAGGAGGTATTAATATAAACTTTATAGTAAAATAATAAGGAAGCTTTTTAGAAAAAAATTAAGTTATCGAATAAAGTTTTAATAATATAACTATATATAAAAAAATATTATTTTAAAACTTAGCGGAGTTTTTTAATAATTATTATTAATAATATAATAAATATAAACTAAATTTATAATAAAAATATAATAATATAAGCGGAGATTTTTAATATTAAATTATATATATTAAAAGTTTAACTTTAGTAATATTTTAAATATTATTAATTTAAATTTATTATTAAATATTATATAATAAAGCTATAATATAGTAAATATTTTATTACTTTATATATAAAAAGCGAGTTTAGTTATTTTATAGCTTATAGGAAAAAATTATATTATTAATTTTTTTATTAAAAGTTTTACCTTAAGTAAAGTTAACTTTACCTTAAAATAAGAGTAATATAAGATTAGGTAAAAAATATATATATTACTTAATTTTAAAAGTTTATAAATTAGAATTTTATATATATCGCCTTTTCTCCCCCTTTAGCGCTAACTAGAAACTAATAATAGCTAGAGCGGAAACGCTAAAAAGTAAATATAATAATACCCCCTCTTTTAATTTTAATTTTATACTTATTTATAGCTTTATTACGATAATCTAACTATTTTTTAAAATTAGCTATTATAAAGTTTATTATAAAATAATAAAACTTTAATATATTCTTAAGCTATACTAATAAAGCTTTAATAAATTAAATTATTAAAACTATTTTAATTAAATATAAGGATTTAGTTTATAATAATAATAATAGCTAAGAGGATAAGTAAGCTATATAGACTTTATACCGGACTTAGTTTACGCGTATTTTTATTATTATAAAATTTACTTTAAGGAAAATATTAGCTTTTAAATTATTAGTTAATACCTAACTTATTAAATATATAAAAGACTAAGTATAAGCGGGGTTTAACCTAAAGCTAAGGTAATACTTAAAAGGAGGGTTTTATTTTAAGTTTTTTAGCTTTTCTCTTTTTAAAATATATATAAAATAGTTTTAAGCTATATAAGGTATATTAATATATAAATTATTATAATAATTATAAGCTTAGTTAATACTTTTTAATTTTATTTATTTAATTTTATTATTTATAAATTTTATATTTTATAATTAATTAATTTAATTTATTTTTAATAGCTTTTTTTAAAAAATAAAGCTATTATAAAAATCTTATATTTTTTAATATTTATAAGAAGCTAACTTTATTAATATAAAATAACTTAAAAAGTTTTAAAATATATATAGTATATATACTTAAGGTTATAATCTATATATAGCCCGTGCCCGTCCCGTATATAGCGCTAACTAATTATATATATTTATATATACCCCGCGCCTATTATATATATAAACTTAACTAAGCACTTTTTATATAACTTAGCTATTTAAACGTAGCCTAAATCTTTTATATACCCCGCTACTTTAGGAAAAAAGTATTTCCGGCCGCGGTATATATATATAAGGTATAAGTTAAAATACCCCTTATATAGAAAATTTTTCTTTCTTTTTTTTTCTTTTTCTCCTTAAATTAGTTATATTATTTTTCTCGCTAAGTAATTTTTCTTTTAAGCTTTACTTTTTATTATCCCGCTATTATATTCTTATAATTCTTTTTATTATTATTATTATTTTTTAAACTTTTTATATTTATTAAGTGATTATCTTATTATTTTTATATATTATTTAGTTAGCTATAATTATTATTTTACGTAATAAGTAAATATATTATAAAAGGAAATTTAAATAATAAAAGCGTTACTATATTATAAAAAGTAAAATATTTATATATTCCTTATATTTAAGATTTTTATAATAGCTATAATATTAATTATTAATATAGTTATAAGGTAGCTTATAAAGCGTATAGATAATAGTAAAAATAATATTTTTAAAAAAAATACTTTTTTATTATAAATATACGCTTATAATAAGCTATTTATTATTAAAGTTTAGCCCTTATATTATATTTAGGTTATAAACTTAAACGTTAAACTTTATAAAGGATTCGGGCTACGCTTAAATAGCTAAGTTACGTAGGGTAATTAGTTATTTCCGCGCGCGGCGCGCGCGCGGATCGCTTACCCCTATTAGGCGTTATAACCCTTTTTCTATAATTCTTTATAATTATTCTAAATAATAAAGTTACCTCCTTATAGATAGCTTAGAGGCCGAACCCTTATATAGAATAACTATTATTATAATAGATAACCTTATCTTTTAAAAGGTAATTATCGCTTAGCTATAATAATAATAAGTAATAATTTCTAAGCTATAGGAGGTTTTATAAGCGTAACGCGATATTATTTACTCCTTAATATAATACTGGTAACTTTAGCTAGAGCTTTCGCTATAGCTTTTACGCTAGAAACCTCTTCTATTTAGCTCCCTTTTTAATAATAATAAAACCCTTTTTCTAGCTTAGCGGGCCCTAATATTATATAAGCTATTAGTAGATTACGCTTTTATTAGTAATAATTATAACTAATAAGTTTTCCTTTATTAGTATTTATCGCTTATTATTTAGTTAAAAGTAGCTTTATTCTTTAAATAAAATAAGAAATATTAATATTAAGTTAAGACTTTCCTTAAGTATCTTAATATAATATTTACTAACTTTTACTATTATTAGATAGCTATAATAGAGTTAGAAAAGCTTTCTTAAGGTACCTCTAAGTTATTCTCCGATTTTCTTATTTATTCTAAAGTAAAACTATCGCTTTTAGGAGGTATTATATAAATAGACGAAATTAAGGTAATATATTTATATCGCGTACTTACTTTTAAGTTATAATACTACTATCTTAGATATAATATTCCCCTTAATAATTATATCTTAGCTATAGCTTATATCTATTCTATTATTATTAATATTAAGTTATTCTAAATTAAAAATAAGGGTTAAATATCCTTTTCTTTTACTCTTTTTTTAGTAGCTTAGGATATTAATATACTTATAACGGATATTTACTAAATTAGCATAACCTTAAGGCGTTCTTCCTATAGTTAGAGACGCGGTAAATATAAAAAATAGCGTTTAGGATTTTACTATTCCGCTCCCTATATTTTTATAAAGAAATATAGTAAGCGTTAAGTTAAGGGATATTATCTATATTATAGCTAGGTAAGCTATTTTACGAGAGATTATCTAATATACTTATCTTCGCCCTTATCCTTATCTATACGCTTTATAAAAATAGGAAAAGCTAATTAAAACGCTTATTTAAATTAGGGAAAAAAATCCCCCTTATATTAAGTTTTTTATAAGGGGAAAGTAATTATATTAATTTAATAAATAGTAATTTAAAAAACTAATTTATAGATATTATAAGGAATATAAATATAAGTCTTTTTCTTATTTTTATTTTTATAAATTTTATTACTTTTATTAACGCGTAAGTAAATAGTAGCTATAACTATTACGCTACCGTAAGTAAATTTAAAATATAACGTTACTATCTCTAATATATTCCTCTCTTTACTTTATATATAATTTATACCGCGGTTTAAATCCGCTATTAGAAGTAAGTTTACTTTAAAAACTTCTCCCTAATTTATTATATCGTTTAGTTTATTACTAATATCGATAGCTAGCAGACGCTTATAATTATATATATAATCCTTAGCTTAACTTAGGATATAATCCTTAGCTCTCCTTAAATAGCGCGGTATAACGTATCTTTTTACGCGAGATAATAATATCTTATAATTTATTTTATAAATAACCTTATTATCTTATATAGTAAAACGCGAGTTTAAAAATATTAAATAGTTACTATTCTAAGCTTAACTTTTACTATACTAATAAGGCGCGAATTTTATTAATAAATAAGCTATTATTTTCTTATTATAAGCTTACGAAATATCTTACGCGTCTTATAAATTAAAATATTATCTCTCTTTACTCTGCTAGTTTTTTTATTTTCCGAAATATCTAACTTTAGTAACCTCTTTAATAAAAAAAAAGCGAGCGTTCTTCCCCTTTATTATAATATATATAATTACTATATCTATCTATAATAGTAACTTAATAAATCTTTACCGCTATTACCTTAAGGGCTATTATATAATATATTACGCGAATACCTCCTTAAAGTATAAAAATAAATTACTAATTTAATAAATAAAAAATAAATTCGCGTAAGCTTATTATTTATAGCCGCCCTAATCTTTTTAGCTAAAAAGCTTAGGGGCGGCTAATAATTTTATATTAATTATCGGGCCTTAAATTAACTTACTAAGTAAAACCGCTATTTTTTACCTCTTATAAAAGAAACTTTATATAATTTTTCTAGCGCTTAGTAATTTACTAAACTTAATATATACGCTACTTTTTATAAAATATATATTATAAAAGGCGAGGAATATCTAATTATTTTCCGCACGTATTTTAGATTATTTAAATACCTTATTTACCTTTTTAATTTTACTAGCGCCCCCGCCTTATTTTAATAATATATTAATATTTCCTTAGGCGACTCTTTTAGGGATTTTATTATTACTTACTTTAATAATATTTTTATTTATTTAAGTAGCTTATTTTTAGATTATTAAAAAAAGGTTTATATTATTCTTATAAAATTATAATAAGCTAAATTATATTTAAATTTTAATAAATACGCGTTTATAGTTTATAAGGTTAAATACCTTAAGTTTATTATTTACGCTAAATAAAAAGTACGCTTAGACTTAGCTAAGATTTTAGTAATTAAAGACTAGGAGGTACTAACTTATATAAAAAGTATATATAGTTTTATTAGCTTCGTAAACTTTTATTATAATTTTATCTTTCGGTTTTCCTCTCTTATAGCTTTACTTATTACTTTTACGAAGCGTAACGCCCCCTTTAATTAGACCTTAGCTTATTAAGACGCCTTTAAGCGATTAAAAAATATATTTATCTCCTCCCCCGCCCTTATTTAGTAAAGCCCTAATTTTAATATTATTATAAAGGTAAACTATTTAAATAAGGTAATTAGTAGCTATCTTTCTTAGTATAGTTAAGATTAAATCTTATAGCTTATAATATATTTCTTTTAAAAGTTTTAGCTTACGGAATAAAATTATATAATTTACGATAAGGAATTTCTTATTATTATTTACTATTTTAAAATATAATTAGCTAAACTCTAAAGCGTCTCCTCCTTATTTACTATATTTATAAATTATAAAGCTTTAAAGTACTTTATAACTCCTAAAGCTATATTAGAACGCTAAGCTTAATAAGCTAAGATATTTATTTTTTTAAATTTCTATTTATAATACCGCTTAGGTAAATAAGCTACCTAGCTTAATACCCTCTCTTATTATAATTAAGAGCGATAATATACCGCTTTATATTTTAGCTATATTATATAGCCCTTATTTATTTATTTTTTCAGATTATAACTAATTTAAAGCTAAAATATTACTTTTATAATATTAGCCCTTTTTATAAATAAATATTTAAGGGAATTATAGCTTATAATATTATAATTTAACTTACTTTATATAATATAATATACTATATTATAAGAGGGCGCTTAAAAGTTCCCTTTTAAGGTAGGTATAAAAAAGTAAATCGTAAACTATTCCCTTTCCGCTAGTAGCTAGCTATAGTTCTAAGGCTAATTTTAAGTACTTAACTAGGAACCTCTAATAATTACTTTAATTTAAAAAACTTATAATTCCCCGCTTATAAGGCACCTTAGTAAAAATATTACGTTTATATTACTCCGTTATTACTACTATTAGGATAATATATTAGCTAATATAGCGCGATTTATTTAAAACTATTATTATTATAGGAATTACCTTTAACGCTATTATTACTAAGGCTTACTATAACCGTTACCGCCCCTAGAAAAGTATTAGGTAACTATCTTTATAAACTTTATAATAAACTTACTTATTATAAATTCTTCTTAGCCCCGCTTTTTTATAATTATTATTAATTAGCTATTAAAATATATATAGCTAAAGGTAATAATATTTATAGAAGCTAAGTATTATATAAGATATTTTATTTATACTTAGTAGCGTTTTTATAATTTTCTTATAGCTATTATATTTAACCGCGGTTTAAATTAAATAAGTTACTTTTAGTTAACTTTTTACCGCCTTATAAATATTAGATAACTTATATTAATAGCTTATTACTCGTAAACTAATAATAGTATAAAATAAATAAACTAAGAGGTATAAGCTATCCTTTATTATATAATATTATTCTCCTAGCTTAACTAGCTTTCCTACTTACTTACTTACTAACTTACGTTAAATAATAAAAAGTTATCTATAATAAGCGTAAATCTAAACCGCTTATTATATAAATATAACTTAAACCTTATCTAATAGCTATTTATATTTTCTATACTAATTACCTCCCTAAAAAAGTATATTATTACTTTTACTTAATATTTATAAGAAAATATTTAGCTAGCTTAAGTATCTATTACGTAAGCTTAAGAAAAGTAATAAGATATTTTTAATAATATTTATCGCCTTACGGAACGATTTTAAGTTAGTAATTTTATATAATTAAATCTTCGCTATATTTATTCTAACCGCTTATCTAAAAAACTTAATTATTTTAAAGCTAAGTATAAAATTATTACTATCTTATCCCTTTTAACTATTATATTTAATACTCTAAAAAATATCTATTTTATATTTTATATTAATTTACTTAAGTATATTATATATAATCTACTCTTATTATAATTTTTCGCTAATAGCTATTCTAAACTTTTTTTATAACTTTTTAATAATAACTTATTTTTTAATAAATATAAAATTAAGGAAATTCTTACCGTAAAGAATACTTATAAGTAACGCTTATAAGGCTAACCCCCTTATTATTAAGTATTAGTAAAATAAAAAAAATATATTACGCTAACTTAGGAGCTATTAGATAGCTTATAGCACTACGCTATTTTAGATAATTATAAGTTACGCTAAGGAGATATTTATATATATAATAGCCTTAAATATACTCTCTTATTTAAACTTAATTAAGTAAATAATTAAGTAAATTCCCCCTCCCCTCTAATAAATTCTTTTTAGCTTATTATACCCTACCCTTTTTCCGTTCTTATCTTTCCTTTTACTATTATAGCGCGTTTAATATATTTTATTACTTTTTTTTTTCCTTAATATTATTAACTAACTACGCCTAGCTTAAATTATTATAGCTATATAAAAGTATATTAAGCTTAGATACTAACGCGCTATATAAGTAACTATAACTTTTAGCTATAAGCGATAGCGATTATAATAGCTAATTTTACCTAGCTAGAGTATAATAAAAAGCGTAGGGCGGTAATAATAAGGTAGTAAAGTTAATAAAAGCTATATAAATATTATAATTAACTTTAAGTTATTACTATTAATTCTTAGCTTAGGCGGCCGCTTTCTCTTACTATAAGGCGAGAATATTTTACTAAGTTTACTCTTACTACTATAAGGACTTTTTATAGCGAAAGGCGAATATATTAAGGCTAGTAATAATTTACCCTTATTATTAAGCTTAATATTATTAATATTACGCTATAGCGCCGCTTATATTATAATAATATATTAATAATATAAGCGTAGGGATAATATTATTATTAAAAAAGATAAGAGTATTAAAGCTAGATAGCTTAAGCGATAAAAATATAAAGATATTAGTAATAGCGTAAAAAATAAGTTATATAATATTAAGCTATATCTTAAGGTAATTAGCGCGGGCTTAGAAAGCGGGCGTTAAGATAATATAATAGCTAAAAATAATATTTTAGCAGGCGCGGGCAGGCTTCTAAATAGCTTTATTATTAATAGCTATATTTTATAAATTATAAGTAGCTTATTAAAAGCGTGCGTCCTTAGCGAAAAAATACTTTTCTTAAAGGTACCTTTTACGCTATAAATAATATACTTAGTAAGCCGCCGCCCGGCCGCGGATATATTTAGCTATACCCTTATTTATAAAATTATTAAGGTAAGGTATATATATATATAATACCTCTATTAGTAGCGCGGTATCTTTATTATCGCTATTTCCCTATATAATATATTTCCTTATAGCGTAAGTTAGCGTTAAGGGCGCGGTTAATATATTAGTAAAATAATAAATAAAGTAATATATTAATAAAAAAAATAATATAAGGAGGCGGCGCGGCGATAATATAATAATAATAAAGTTAATATTTTTAAAATAAGTAATATATAAAAAAAGAAAAGAAAAGAAAAAGAACGCGTAAGGGAATTTTTATTTTATTTTAACTTATACCCTTATTAGGGACGGAATTTCTATTTTCTTAAGGCGGCGGGGTATATAAGGGATTCGGGCTACGCCCGAATAGCTAAGTTACGTAAAGTAATTAGTTATTTCCGCGCGTAGCGCGCGCGCGGATTGCTTACCCTTATTAGGCGTTATAACCCCTTTTCTATAATTCTTTATAATTATTCTAAATAATAGAATTACCTCCTTATAAATAGCTTAAAGGCCGAACCCTTATAAACTTATAGATTAGCTTTATAATTAAACGATAAAGCTGCCGCTACCTAGCTTAGAGGCTTATAGCGGAAGGATTAAATAAAATAGAATAGAAAAAATAGTTAAATAAGAAGGTAAATAAGCTTTAAAGGAAAAAGCGGTATATATAGCTATTTAGCACGCTAGAGTGCAGCTTCCTTAGAAGCTTTCTATATATAATTATTATTATATATAGCTTAGTAAATAAGTATCCTTTTAACTAGTCCTTTAATAGAATTATATATCTTTTTCTTATAAATTTTTACCCTTTTCTTTAAATATTAATAAATTAATTAGATTAATTAGATTAGATCGGACTGGAATAGCTAACTTATAAGACTAGATAAAAGGGCTTTAGTAATCTTAAGCTAGCTTAAGCAGTTACTAATAACTTTCGTAATAAAAGCTACGAGTTTAGTAGTTAGAATAATAGTTATAAGTAATATAATAAGTAATAAAAAATAGGGAAGAACGTTATTAATAAATTTTAAAATATATAAAATAGTTTTTTTAAAAATAAGCTAATAACTTTCTTATAAGTAAGGAAGCGAAATAGAAAGCTATATTTTAGGTAGTATAATTTAATATCTAGTAGTAAGCTATAACCTTCCTCGCGATAAAAGAAGCGGAGTATACTTAGGAACTCGTAGCTACGCGTACGGACGCCTTTAGGGAAATATTACGAACGGACCTTATTAAACTAACCTTCACTAAAGCTACGCTTAACTAAGCTTAAATTAATATAGCCCTTATAAAATAGAAAAAACCTTAGCTTAAGTAAGATAGATTATTAGATTTTTTCTACTTTTTTATAAGTTAGCTAATTTACTAATATAATATCGATAAGCTTTAAGGTAAAGCTAGAAATATAAATTATATCTAAATATAAATCCTAAACTACTTTCTTAAGGATAAAATACGGAAAATATTAGCCTTTTAGTAATCTAATAGCCCTAGTAAAAAAAGACGCTTAAAGGACTTTTTTAACTACCTTTATTAAACTTTTAATAATATTTAGGAATAAAAAAGGGCTTAAGATAAGCTCCGAACTTTAGTATACTATAATAGATAGACGTTTAGTAATTTTATTCCTAAGTTTAAAAAAGTCCTAGTAACTACTACTAAATTTATAAGATAGGACGATTCCGTAAAATTAACCTAGCTACGCGGGGCCCTCTCCTCGATATTTCGAAACTTTCTAGTTACTATTAATATACCTTACGAATACTCCCCGTTTATCGATCGCTTATAAGGTCTTACTTAATCTTTTAAATAGACCTTACGCTTTCTTAGGGTAGCTAAGAATTACTAACCTAACCTAAATAAATATATAGGAGGCGCTAGGGGCGTTCCTATAAACCTAGGTATAGGAAAAGATATAGATAAAGATATCCTAATAAATATAATAAAAGATAAGAAGAAGAAGAAGCTAAAAGGAAAAGATAGCGGCTATAATAAGACTTTTACCTAAGTATTATAAAATACCCCTTAAGCTAAGTAAGTAGAAAAATTAGTATTAGAATAATATAGAATATTAGGTTTTTATATTAAGTATAAAATAAATATATACCTTATATATAACTATAACTTCTAACCCCTATAAAAGCTATAATAGAAGGCCCTAAGAGAAACTTATATTAATTATATAGAAATCCTACCCTAAGTTAAGGAATATAATTTTAATAATAATTAGGGAAAAGAATAGCTCTAGGATATCGTAGCGTTTTAGAGGATAAGGTAATATAGATAGAGGAAAAGAAAAATATCCTCCGTTTTAAACTATAAGCCTTATTTACTAAAATTCCTATAATTTTAAATAACTTAAAACTAATAAATATATTAGTTAACGAAAGCTATAAGAGCTATTCCGTAATATACTCGCAGCTAATATAGGACTTATAAATACTAATAGAAAGAATCTTAGCTTAATAAGTAAAAGGGGTAGTAATAAGTAGACTAAAAGTATTAAGTATTACTTAGCTTTTACTTAAGATAAATAGCTTTAGTTAATTAATCATAGTATATATAGTATTAAATCTTAATTTCCTAATTATCTTTAGTAAGCTTTAGTTATAATATATAAAGTTTTACTTAGTCCCTTATAAAAAAAAGTATAGTATAAAGATTCGTAATAATAGGTATAAGTTACTAGTACTTGCTTTTAACTAATAAAGGAGATCTTAAATATTATATACCTTTATAGCTTAATTTTTATTAGAGAAGTAAGGAGAAGATAGGAAGAATTACGCTAATAGAAAAAGGATCTTATAAAGTACTTAGAGATCCGAGTAATAAGAGTTAAAAATATAAAAAAGGCGTTATAAGATAAGATCCCCCTAATAGATAACTAACTATAAGAACGTATTCTAATAGAATTCTATAATATATTTCCTTTTTTCCGTAAATAGGAGGCGGATTAATATACGCTTATATATATAATCTACTAATAGTTATATATACTAGGCTAGCTACTAGATATAGTATATAGGAAAGGGAGATAAGCTAGCTACTAATTATAAGATTATAGAATAGTTACTATAAAAGGTATAAGTATAAGTAAAAATCTTTTAAAAATTAAAATAGTAACTATAAAAAAATCTAAATTATTACCTAAAAGAATATTAGGCTAATTATATAGCTAGGAGCTTAAGGAAGATTTCCTAATATAATCTTAAAAATATTTACTTAAAAGGATTTTATAGTAATTTCTAAGTATATTAGTAAAATAGAGATTTCCTAGTATACGGTAATTTCCTAATATACGGGGATTTCTTAGTAAAATCTAGAGATTTCTAGAAGTATATTTTAATATTAGATCTTATTAAAAATCTTAGTAAAATCCTAAGAGTTATTTTAAAAAAATCTTAAGAGGAAATCCTAGTAATTTCTTAAGCGTAAAAGTAATAAAATTTCTAGGGGAAATTTAAGTAAAATCCTAAGGCGGGAAATCTTAGGAAATCTTAGGGAAATATTATAAAAGGTTAGGCGATTTATAAAAATATTATTATATATTTTATATTAACTCCCCGAGCTAAAAAAGAATTCTAATAGCTTTATTAACTTCTTATTTTATTTTAAAAACTATTATTATACTTAAAAGCTTTTTTTATATTAACTCTAATAATTATATTTATTTATAGATTAAGAAAGATTATAAGGAATCTACGTATAGAGAACTAAATTAATTTATATAATATAGGAAAGAAATAAAAAAATAAGATAAGAATAATAAAGGGGAATTATAATATATATTAGATATATATAGAAAAGTATACGTTATAGTAAAAGGTATCGTAATACTAAGAAAGAAAAATAGGAAAAATAGGAATATAACGTAATAGTAAATTAAAGGAATAGAATAAAGGAAAATATCTTACTATCTTTATTATATAAAGTAGCGTAAGTTATAATAATAATATAAGAGCGAATATAGATAATTTTACCGTAATTAGTATAAGAGATATAGTTTATAGCTTTAAGTATAATATATTTTACGAAAATAAAAGCGTTTAAGATATTATAAATAGTAATAAGGTTAACTATATTACGAATAGTTATACTTATTCTTAAGCGTATATTATAAGTAATTTATAGTAAATAAGCTTTATATAGCTTTCTTATTATAGCCGATATTCTTTCTCTATTTATAGCGTATAAAGTATAAGATAAATAGTATATAATTAGTACTATATTATAAAAATATTAAAAAATAATATTAAAAATATATTAATTTATAAGGTTCTTGCCTAAGCTTAGTAAATATAATAGTTATTACTTATTAATAGTTAAATAACTTAGAAATTTATTACTTATTAATAGTTAAATAGATATAAAGACTATTATATATTAATAGTTAAATAGTATAACGCGTGCTTTTAATATAAAGCGCGTTATTAACGTATTTTCTTACTATAGTTTATACTAATACTATATAAAGAGCTAAGGAAATCCTTAGTTTATTATTATATTAATAAAAAGGTTCGCGTTAATAAGTTTAATAATTATAGTATATTTAATATTATTAAAAAGTTTAACTAAGCTACCTATCTAACTATATAGCTTTTTAGAAATATTATTAAAAGCTATCTTAACTAAATCTAAGATATTAAAAACTAAAATATTATTAAGGTTTAGGGTTATTTTATTTTTAATAATATCGCTCTAAGCTAAAAAGAGTATATAATTAATAATATAAGGGTTCGGCCTCCGGGCTATCTATAAGGAGGTAACTTTATTATTTAGAATAACTATAAAGAACTATAGAAAAGGGGTCGTAACGCCTAATAGAGGTAGGCAATCCGCGCGCGCGCCGCGCGCGGAAATAACTAATTACCCTACGTAACTTAGCTATTTAGGTATAGCCCGAATCCCTTATATACCCCGCCGCCCTAGGAAAATAGAAATTCCGTCCCCGGCGAAGGTATAAGTTAAAATAAAATAAAAATTCCCTTACGCGTTCCCCTTCCTTTCTTTTCTTTTTCTATATACTACCTATTCTAAAAATATTAACCTTATTATTATTACGCTATTACCGCGCTACCTCCTTATATTATTTTTTTTTATTAATATATTACTTTATTTATTATCTTATTAATATATTAGCCGCGCCCTTAATACTAACTTACGCTATAAGGGAGTATATTATATAAAGAAATAGTAATAATAAAAATATTACGCTATTAATAAAAGTATTATATATATATACGCCTTACCTTAATAACCTTATAAATAAGGGCATAGCTAAATATATTTACGGCTAGGCGGCGGCCTACTAAGTATATTATTTATAATATAAGAGGTACCTTTAAGAAAAGTACCTTTTCGCTAAGAACGCACGCTTTTAGCGGGCCGCTTATAATCTATAAAATATAGCTACTAATAATAAAGCTATTTAGGAGCTCGCTTACGCTTATAAGAGTAATACTCTTAGCTATTATATTATCTTAACGCCCGCTTTTTAAGCTTACGCTAACCGCTTTAAGATATAGCTTAATACCGTATAACTTACCTTTTACGCTATTACCGATATCTTTATATCCCCGTTACCTAAGCTATTTAGCTTTAACGCTTTTATCCTTTTTAGCGATAATATTATCCCCGCGCTTATATTATTAATATATTATTATAATATAAGCGGCGCTATAATATAATACTAATAATACTAAGCTTAGTAATAAGGGTAAGTTATTATTAGCTTTAATATATTCGCCTTTTATTATAAAAAGTTCTTATAATAATAAAAGTAAACTTAGTAAAATATTCTCGCTTTATAGCGGGAGAAGGCGGCCGCCCGGGCTAAGGATTAATAATAGTAACTTAAGGCTAATTATAATATTTATATAGCCCTTACTAACCTCGCCGCCTTATCGTCGCCGCCCTACGCTTCTTATTACGCCCTAGCTAGGTAAAATTAGCTATTATAAATACTATTATTTATAGCTAAAAGTTATAATCGCTCGTATAGCGTATTAGTATCTAAGCTTAATATACTCCTATATAGCTATAATAATTTAAGCTAAGCGTAATTAGCTAATAATATTAAGGAGGAAGAAAAATAATAAAATATATTAAATACGCTATAATAATAAGAGGAAAAATAAAAATAAGAGGGGGGTAAAATATAATAAGCTAAAAGGAATTTACTAAAAAAGAGGGGGAATTTACTTAATTATTTACTTAATTAAGTTTAAATAAGAAAGTATATCTAAGGCTATTATATATATAAATATCTCCCTAATATAACTTATAATTATTTAAAATAGCGTAATATTATAAGCTATCTAATAGCTTCTAAATTAGCGTAATATATCTTTTTTATTTTACTAACGCTTAATAATAAAAGGGTTAGCCTTATAAGTATCGCTTATAGGTATTTTTTCCGGTAAGGATTTCCTTAATTTTATATTTATTAAAAGATAAGTTATTATTAAAAAATTATAAAGAAAATTTAAGATAGCTATTAGTAAAAGATTATAATAAAAGTAAATTATATATAGCACGCTTAAGTAAATTAATATAGAATATAAGATATATACCTCTTAAAATATTAAATATAATAGTTAAAAGGGATAAGATAGTAATAATTTTATACTTAGCTTTAAGGTAATTAAGTTTCTTAAATAAGTAGTTAGAATAAATATAGCGAAAATCTAACTATATAAAGTTACTAACTTAAAATTATTCCGCAGGGCGATAAGTATTATTAAACGCGTCTTACTATTTTTATTAAGCTTATATAATAAATATTTAAGTAAGCTAAATATTTTCTTATAAATACTAAGCGAAGGTAATAATACGCCCTCTTAAGGAGGTAATTAGTACGGAAAGCGTAAATAGCTATTAGATAAGGTTTAAGTTATATTTATATAATAAGCGGTTTAAACTTACGCTTATTATAGATAATTTTCTATTATTTAATACGAGTTAGTAGGTAAGTAAGTAAAAAGGCTAGTTAAGCTAGGAGAACGATATTATATAATAAAGGATAGCTTATACCTCCTAGTTTATTTATTTCGTACCGCTATTAGTTTATAAGTAATAAGCTATTAATATAAGTTATCTAATATTTATAAAGCGGTAAAAAATTAATTAAAAATAACTTATCTAATTTAAACTATAGTTAGATATAATAGCTATAGGAAAGCTATAAAAACGCTACTAAGTATAGATAAAATATTTTACGTAATACTTAGCTTCTATAAATATTATTATTTTTAGCTATATATATTTTAATAGCTAATTAGTAATAATTATAAGGAAGCGGAGCTAAGAAAAATTTATAATAGGTAAGTTTATTATAAAATTTATAGAGATAGTTACCTAATACCTTTTTAAGGGCGGTAATAATTATAGTAAGCCTTAGTAATAATAGCGTTAAAAGTAATTCTCGTAATAATAATAATTTTAAATAAATCGCGTTATATTAGCTAATATACTATCTTAGTAATAATAATAATAAAGTAATATAAACGTAATATTTTTACTAAGGTGCTTTATAAGTAGGGAATTATAGGTTTTTTAAATTAAGGTAGTTATTAAAAGTTCCTAATTAGGCACTTAAAGTTAGCCCTAAAATTATAGCTAGCTATTAGCGGAAAAGAAATAGTTTATAATTTACTTTTTTATACCCGCCTTAAGAGGGAACTTTTAAGCGCCCTTTTATAGCGCGGTATATTATATTATATAAAGCGGGTTAGACTATAACGCTATAAGCTATAATTCCCTTAAATATTTATTTATAAAAGGGGCTAGTACCGTAAAGGTAATATTTTAATTTTAAATTAGTTATAGTTTAAAGGAATAAATAGATAAGGGCTATATAATATAGCTAAAACGCGGAGCGGTATATTATCGCTTCTAATTACGATAGGAGAAGGTATTAAGCTAAGTAACTTACTTACCTAAGCGGTATTATAAATAAAAATTAAAAAAAGTAAGCGTTTTAGCTTATTAAGCTTAATATTCTAATATAGCCTTAGGAGTAATAAAATACTCTAAGGCCTTATAATCTATAAGTATAGTAAATAGGGAGGAGATATTTCGGAGTTTAGCTAACTACGCTTTAAGGTAATAGATAATAGTAAGAAATTCCTTATTATAAATTATATAATTCTATTCTATAAGCTAAAGCTTTTAAGAGAAATATATTATAAGCTATAAGATTTAATCCTAACCGCGCTAAAAGAGATAGCTACTAATTACCTTACCTAAATAGTTTACTTTTATAATAGTATTAAGATTAGGGCTTTACTAAATAAGGGCGGGGGAGAAGATAAATATATTTTTTAGTTACTTAAAAATATTTTAATAAGCTAGGGTTTAATTAAAAAGGGCGTTACGCTTTATAAAGGTAATAAGTAAGGCTATAAAGGAGGAAAAGTAAAAGATAAAATTATAATAAAAGTTTATAAAGCTAATAAAATTACGTATACTTTTTACGTAAGTTAGTGCCTTTTAGTCTTAAATTACTAAAATCTTAGCTAGGTCCGGGCGCACCTTTTATTTAGCGTAAATAATAAACTTAAAATATTTAACTTTATAAACTATAAACGCGTATTTATTAAAGTTTAGATATAGTTTAGCTTATTATAATTTTACAAGAATAATATAAACTTTTTTTTAATAGTTTAAAAATAAGCTATTCGAATAAATTAGAATATTATTAAAATAAATAATAATAAAATCCCTAAGGGAATCGCTTAAGGAAATATTAATATATTATTAGAATAAGGTAAGGGCGCTAGCGAGACTAAAAGAGTAAATAAGGTATTTAAATAGCTTAAAATATATATAGAAAGTAATTAAATATTCCTCGCCTTTCGCGATATATATTTTATAAAAGGCGGTATATATATTAAGTTTAGTAAACTACTAGGCGCTAAAAAAACTACGTAGAGTTTCCTTTATAAGGGGTAGGGGATAGCGGTCCTACTTAGTAAGTTAATTTAAGGCCCGATAATTAATATAAAACTGCTAGCCGCCCTTAGGCTTTTTAGCTAGGAGGACTAAGGCGGCTATAAATAATAAGCTTACGCGAATCTATCCTTTATTTATTAGATCGGTAATTTACTTCCGCACTTTAAGGAGGTATTTACGCGGTATATTATATAATAGCCCTTAAGGTAATAGTAATAAGGATTTATTAAGCTACTATTATAGATAGATATAGTAATTATATATACCGTAATAAGGGGGAAAAACGCTTATTTTTTCTTTATTAAAAAGGTCGCTAAAATTAGATACCTTAGAAAATAAAGAAACCGGCGGGGTAAAAGGAGATAATATTTTAATCTATAAAACGCGTAAAATATCCCGTAAGCTTATAGTAAGAAAACGATAGCCTATTTACTAATAGAATTCGCGCCTTATTAATATAATAAAAGTTAAGCTTAGGATAGTAACTATTTAATATTTTTAAACTTACGTTTTACTATATAAGATAATAAGGTTATTTATAAAGTAAACTATAAAACGTTATTATCTTACGTAAAGGGATATATTATACCGCGCTATCTAAGGAGAGCTAAGGATTATATCTTAAATTAGGCTAAGGATTATATATATAACTATAAGCGTCTATTAGCTATTAATATCGGTAATAAACTAAACGATATAATAAATTAGGGAGGAGTTTTTAAAATAAATTTATTTCTAATAATAGATTTAAACCGTAATATAGATTATACGTAGAGTAAGGAGAGGAATATATTAAAGATAATAATATTATACTTAAAACTCGCTTATAGTAATATAATAGTTATAGCTACTATTTACTTACGCGTTAATAAAAGTAATAGAATTTATAAGAATAGGAATAAAGAGAGGACTTACGTTTATATTTCTTATAATATCTATAAATTAGTTTTTTAAACTATTATTTATTAAATCGACGCGATTACCTTCCCCTTATAAGAGACTTAGTATAAGGGGGATTCTTTTCCCTAATCCGAATAAGCGTCTTAGTTAGCCTCTCTTATTTTTACGAAGCGTACGGACGAGGATAAGGGCGAAGATAGGTATACCGGATAATCCCTCGCAAAGTAGCCTACCTAGCTATAACGTAGATAATATCTTTTAACCTAACGCTTACTATATTCCTTTATAGAAATACGGGGAGTAGAATAGCGGGGTCCTAAACGCTACCTTTTATATTTACCGCGTCTTTAACTATAAGAAGAACGCCCCGGGGTTATGCTAATTTAGCGGATATTTATTATAAGTATATTAATATCCTAAGCTACTAAGGAAAAAGTAAGGGAAAAAGGTATTTAACCTTTACTTTTAATTTAGAATAACTCGATATCGATAGTAATAAAACGGATACGGGCTACGGCCGAGATATAATTATTAAGGGAAATATCGCGTTTAAAATAGTAGCGTTATAACTTAGGGGTAAATACGCGATATAGATATATTACTTTAATTTTATCTACTTATATAATACTTTCTAAAAGCGATAGTTTTACCTTAAAATAAATAAGGAAATTAGGGAATAACTTAGAGGTATTTTAAGAAAGCTTTTCTAACTTTATTATAGCTATCTAATAATAGTAAGGGTTAGTAAATATTATATCGAGATACTTAAGGAAAGTTTTAACTTAGTATTAATATTCCTTACCTTACTTAAAAAATAGGGCTACTTTTAACTAAATAGTAAGCGATAGATATTAATAAAAAAAAACCTATTAGTTATAATCGTTACCGATAAAAGCATAATCCGCCGATAGCTTATATAATATAAGGGCCTGCTAAGCTAGAAAAAGGGTTTTATCGCTATTAAAAGGGGAGCTAGATAGAAGAGGTTTTCGGCATAAGGGCTATAGCGAGGGCTTTAGCTAAGGTTACTAGTATTATATTAAGGAGTAAATAGTATCGCGTTACGCTTATAGGACCTCCTATAGCTTAGAAATTATCGCTTACTATTATTATAGCTAGGAGATAATTACCTCTTAAGAGATAGGGTTATTTATTATAATAATAATTATTTTATATAAAAGTTTAGCCTCCGGGCTATCTACGAAAAGGTAACTTTATTATTTAGAATAATTATAAGGAATTATAAAAAAGGGGTTATAACGCTTAATAGGGGTAGGCGATCCGCGCGCGCGCCGCGCGCGGAAATAACTAATTACCTTATATAACTTAGCTATTTAGGCATAGCTTAAATCCCTTATAAATAATAATAGCTAGAAATAATATAATAATACCTTCCCTAAGTAGATATATTTATTCTCTTATATAAATATATAAGTTTTAATAATTTCTCTTATAAAATTTTAGAATTTTCCTGAAATTATTAAGCGCGGATTTCTTATTAATAAATATAGTAACCTTATCGATATCGAGCGATATATTCTTAAAAGCGGGAGTATTAAGTAAGATAAGTATAAAAATAAGGAAATCGATAATTTATTCGTTACTAATACCGAATATTTTCGCTATATAACTTAAGCTAAGGGAAATATTATATTTAGCGAGGTACTTATTAAAATAAGTTACTTAAATTAAAGCGATATTTATATTTTAGAATACTAAAGCTTACTTATTATAATATATTACGAAAAAAATAAGAAAGTATTTAATAATTTAGATTAAATTATTATAGTAAGTTACTAGAAAGTTATTATTAGCTTTTTTAATATTTTTAGCTTTTAAAATTTCTTAAAATTAGATCGCGGTTTTAAAAATTATTATAGGGGTTTTAAGTTATTAAAAGGTAAAGCGAGTTTACTTATTAAGGGTTCTAAGGACGCTTTATTAAGTTAGAGTAAGAGGAGTAATAAAACGCCTTATTAAGGATTTATTAAAGATAGGAGCTACTCCCTTAACCTTAGTCTCTTTTTCTATAGCTACTAATATTATTTATTTTATCTTACTAAAATAGTTAATATACGAGATAATAGCTAAAATCCTCTTAATTTCCTTTAATTTTTCGAAGTCTTAGTAAATTTACTTACTAACTAGGCCCTTAATATAATCTTTTATAATTTCTAATAGCGTATATACGCCGTAATAGTTCTTTCTAGGTTATTTAGATTACGGAAAGATATTCCTTTTAATATTAGTAAAGGAGTATAATAGTATAAGATAAGTATAGCTTCTTAATAAAGTAGCTAATATTTTAAAAGTAAAGCTAGCGGTAAAGGAAGATATTACGGTAATTTATTAAGTAAAATATCTAAGCGCTATAACTTCGGAAATATTAAGTAGAGAGCGATTAGAGTTAAAGTTATTATTTAAAAATAAGTACTTAGAATTATAATTTTCGTTATTAAGGAGTTTTTCGCTATTAGCTTATCTTTTTACTTTTTAGTTAATATAGTAAATATAACTATTTAATTTACTAAAAAATAAATCGTAGCCTTTTACTTAAAGTACTTATTTTTAAGCGATAAATATTATATAGTTATTTAATTTCTAATTATTAAATTTATAAGTAAGTAATTTAAATAAATACTAAAATTTAGCAAGGTTTTTAAATAGCTAAATAGCTCTCTTAAAGTATTCGAATATAAGTATTAAGGGAGTATAAATTAGCTACTTATAAAATAGCTTACGGTAAGTTTTATTACGAGAACGATAAGGATTATTATAAGGCGGATCGATCTTAAGTATAAAAGAAGGGGAAAAATAAGAAAGAAATAAATAAAATTAGAAAATAAAAGGGAATAATTATAAAGAAAATAAATATAATATATTAGAAAGATATAATAAAGATAGGAAATATAAAGGGGGATAATAAAAGATAAATAAAAAAGAGAAAAAGTAAGAGAGAAAAGGTAGGAAAATAAAGGGAAATTTAGTATAAATAGTAACGCGTTAGGTTTATTATTTCCTAGAGATTTTACGTATTTATTACCGGGTAACTTATTTACTTTATTTTAATAGCTAGTACTTTTTAAAAGTATTTATATATTTTTTCCTAGTAATATCTAGCTTAGCTTTTAACTTATTTTTTTCTTTTTCGAATTCTTCGATTATCTCCTTTTATTAGAAGTCTTTTTTAGCTACTTATTAATTATTATTATTTAGGTATCTTTTCTAATATATAAGATATTTTATTTAAATAATACCTTATCCTTTTTTAACCTTTCTCTTATTAAGAATTTATTTAATCTTATAGTTATTAGTATTAAGCTTAGGGCTAAGTTATTTTCTTAAAGCGTTAGCTAGTTAAAGTTAAATAATTAATATAATAAGATAAATATTTATAAAGTTATCGAGATTTAGTTAATAAGCTAAATAGCTAATTTATTTAATTACGCGGAAAGGCCTAGTTTACTATTCTAAAAGCTTCGCTACTTATTTATTAAGAATAAAATATCCTTTCCTAAATTTTAGCTAAACTTAATTACTAAGCTTAAACTTAAGCTTCCGATATTTCTTATTATAATATTATTTTATTATAGCTTAAGCGTAAATAATAAAGATAACTATCTTATTTTTTAATACTTTTTAGGATTTAAAAGAAGCTTAATCGCTTAGATAATAAAAACTATTATTTATTTAGAATCTAGTAAGTAATTTACTTAGCGTAATTTTAATAATTAAAAAAAAGGAGTTATTAAGAGAAAACTAAAAAGCCGGTAAAGCGTTAATCTATTACTTTATCGGGAAATTAATAGCGAAAAATTTTAAAATAATTTTAATAATTTAGTTTTATTTTTCGGATAAACTATTAGTTTATAAGTAATATATAGTTAATATTAAAAGTTTAGTGCTAAAAGTAAACTATAAAGTCCTTTAAAGCTTAGATATAAACTTTAAATCTTAATTAAAGATAATTTACTTTAAAAATCCTTAGTTATAATAAGTAAGCTTATAATATAGCTATTAAGCTTATTTTTTAGTAATAAAGTAATTATATCTAAAAGTTAAAATATATATTTTCGAGAACTTATTAGTAATAGTAAAAAGGGTATTATAGAACTTTCTTTCAAGTTAAGACTAAAATAAGTTTTCTAAAAAAACTAAAAAAAGTCTAATAATAAAATCTATTATAATTATATAAAAAGGAATCGCTAAAAAATAAATTAAAACTATTTCCTTAAGAGGAGGCTATTTATTAGTTTAATTATATTTATAAATATTATATTTATCTATAAAATTATTAATTTTCTTCTTTAATTAGGAAATAATAAAATTAAAGAAAAATTTAGCTTATATATTATTTTAATTAATATAAAATTTATAAAAATAATACTTAGAAATAATTTCTTTAGCGTAATTTTCGGGAATATAAAGTTATTATTAATTATCGATATTTTCGAAATATAATAAGCTATTTATTTAGATAAAAAGGAGTCTTTCTTAAAAGTTTTTATCTTCGAGTTATTTTAAGATTTCGGACTATTATATATTAAGAAGATATTTTTCGGAAATCTTATATCGGAAAGCGTTATTAAGAATAGCTTTTAAGGAAATAAATATATAGTCCTAATTAATATAATTTTCCTAAATATTTTTAAATTCTTCTTATTTTTTTTCTAAAATTACCTTTAAGGGGAGGCGTAAGAAAAAGTTTATAAGAATATTAAAAATACCTAAAATATATTAAACTTTAAGAAAATATTAACTTAGAAATTAAAAAATAAAAGTAAGGTAATTATTATTTTTTATATTAATAGTAAAAAAAGAGGTTTATTTTATAATTACTAAAATTATAATATAATTTATAAAAATTATAATTTTTAGTTTTTAAGTTTTAATTAAATAAGTTTAGAGTTTATAATAAGCTTATATTAAATAAGAGATTTTAAGTTTAGTTAGCTAATATCTAATTTTAGCTAATTTAAGAGTATAATTAAAATAGTAAATAAGTTTAATAAACTACTAAGGCGGAGCTAAAAATAATTTCTAAGATTCTTTATTATCGATATAGAAAAGATAAGCTATAAAATTATTCTCCTAAAAAGTATTAATTTATAAAAAAAGTTAATAATTAGGAAAAAACTAACTAAAAGTAGCGTTATTATAAAAGGTATTAGTAATATTATTAAAATAGTTAGTTTTTTCCTTTATTAGGATAATTTTAAACTAAGAGGTAAAAATATTTCTCTTTAGTCTAATAACGGGTACTTTATTTTCCTATTTTTCTTAAAATATTACTATTTTATATTTCTAAAAAAGGTTAATTTATTATATAAAATAGGGAATAAAATATTTTATCTATCTAACTAATCTAATTTACTATTTAAAATATTATAAGGTATTAAGGAACTTAATATCTTATAAAGCTTTTATTTAAAATTAAGTATTTATTAGTATAAATCCGTTAATATAGTATTTTAATATTTTTATAAATAGGTAATAAAGGAATAATTTAAAAGCGGAGAGGGAAAAATTTATATTAATAAAAAAATTAAATATAATAAATAAATACTTAATATAATCTTTTAAAAAGTTAGAGAAGATTACTATATTATTAATATATCTAATAGCGTATACTTTATATAGTTAGAGAATATAATTAATAAATCTTTATATATAAATAGGCGAATTTTTATATCTTATAAAAGCGATTATAGCTTTCTTTAATTTATAGTAAAATATAATTATAAATTACTTTTAGTAATTTAAATAGATAAGAAATTAATAGAAAAAGCTTTAAGTATTAATAGTAAAAATAACTTCTTTACTTACTAATTTATAAATTATATTTTAAGAGAGAGGTATTAAATATATATTAAAAATAGCTACGCTATTTAAAGCTTATAAGTTATTAATAATATATAGTTTACCTTTTCTCTAAATAATAAAATATAGGCTAATAAAAAATAAAGTTTTAAGCGCTTATTTTATTTTACCTTATAAATATATATCGTTATACTTTTTATTAAGGAAATCCTAATTAAGTTTATTTAATAAATAAGGATATAAACTAAGTTTTTTCTTATATTAATTATTAATAAGGGGGATTTTTAGATACCGTTTAAGGGGTAAATTAATTAATTTAATATTTTCTTAAAGTTTCGGAAAAAAATCGTAAAGTTATTTTACCTTTTTAGATAACTAAAAATCTAATATATAAATTTTAATACTATATTCTCCTTCGATTTCCGGAATATTAAGTATTTTAAAGATACCTAACTAATAAAGTTAACTTAGGTTTAGGATATTAATAGGAGGTAAGTTAGTATTAGTTTTTTTAAATAATATTATTTAGTTTAAAAGAGAATTTAATATTAAATATTTATCGGAGTTATCTAAGATATCTTTCTTAGTAATTTATTAAGGGATTATAAAAGAAAATTAATTATTAGGATTTAATATAATACTAACCTTTTCTTTTTATTTAAAAGAAATTAATTTATTACTTAAGTTAAAGATAGTTAAATAGAAATAATTATAAATAATTAAACCTAAGAGGAAATAAAAATTAGGGAAAAAGATAAGGTCGCGATTTTTAAGAGGATCTCTAATTAATATTAAAATTATACTTATTAAAAAAGGAGGGATTATTATTATTAAAGCGGCTATTATATATCTACGAATAGCTAGTCCTTTATAAGTAAAATAGTATTTAATATATATTCCTTTATAAAGTTAAATTTAAAGCTCTTATTAAAATTTAAGAATATTAATTTTATAAGGGATTAAGAATCCTTATCCTAATAAAACTCTAGTAAGAAGATACTTAATAACTTAAGCGCTAGCTTTAAACTTACTAATATAAAACTTACTATTAATTTTACTAATAATATATAAAGTAAAGGTAGCTTAACTATAAGTTAAGGTTAATCTAATACTATTTAAGCTTCGAATTATTATTAGATTATAGTTAATATTATCGAACTTATTAAGTAAGTTTTTCCTAATAAGGGATTTATCTACTCTAATATTAATATATATTTCTATAGCGTTAAATAGTCTATTTTTACCGAATACTAAAATCTTTATATAAGAAAAATAGGAAACTTATTTTAAAAGAAAATTAGTTATCTAAAAAGTAGCTTTAATAATAGGAAGATTTTTAAGAAAGAGGTTTCTAATAATATTAAAAGGTTTTATTTTATATTTTTTAAGATTTAAAATAAGATAATATAAGTTATTAGCTAATTACTTATCTTTTTTAATTTTAGATAATTTAAATAAGTTAGTTTTATTATTTAAATTATATTTTAAAATATTAAAAATTATATTATATATTTTAGAAAAAATAATAAAAACTCTATTAGTATTAGAATTTTATTTAGTAAATTTATAAGTAAGATTAATAAAGATAAGATTACTTTTTAAGCTTTCTCTATTTTTTTTTAAAAAAAGCTATTTTATCTTTATTTTAAATTTAATATTCTTATCGAAAGGTTTCCGGGTATTATCTATTAGCTTTCTAAGGAAATTATTTAGTTTATAATTTAATTAGCAGTTTAGATTTTATAAGAATTTCTCCTCGGAATTATTTACCTTATATTTATATTAAGGTAACTTATTTAAAGCTATATATTAAATAGCGTTATTTTATAAATTACCTTAAGTTCCTCTAATTAGCTTAGTTTAAAAGTTTAGAATAAGTTATTTATATTTATATATTTAGTTATCTAAAATATCTTCGCTAATTAGCTATCGGAAAGTTTCTTAAAGAAAAATATTAAGTTAGGAAAAGATAATTATTAATATAAATTATTCGGGATAAAGGGCTACTTAAGCTATTTTTTTTATCTTAAATATTTATAATTAGAAATCCTTTCTAATAAGTATATCTTAAAATATAAAGCTTTATTTTTATATAATAAGAGCGGTAATATTAAGTTAGATAGTAAACCTTTTCTAAAAAGCTTTTACTTATTCTTAAATTCTAAGATTAGGAAAAGTAAGTTCTAATCTAATTTAAAGGTTTAGATCTCCGGAATACTATTCTATAATATATCCTCTATAAAAAGAAAAAATAAATTATATAAATTTATCTATATAATTCTCGCTTTAAGTAATAACTTATTTTAAAATATTTATAAATTAGTTAATATTCTAATAAACGATAATTTAATTAATTTCTTTAATTTAATCGAAAATAATATTAAAAATACTAATAAGCTTAAATTATCTAATATTTTTAGCTTATAACTTAACTTATTATCTAAATAATATTTATAAGTTTAATTAATTATATAATTATAAATTATTATTTAAGTTAATATATTTAAGGTAATTTAAATTTTAAGGTATAATATTATAAAAGTAAAGTATATTATTAATTATCTATACTATTCTTTCCTTTTCCGCGGAAAGTAAAGGAGGTTTTCCGGAATTAAACGATATTACGGGAGGATCTAGGAAATATTACCTCCTTAAAGTATTTTTCCTTAAGGTAGATAGTTCTCTTTTTAGAGAGGATTCTTATAGCGTAAAGGTTTTTTTATTTTTATCTTAAAAGGAGGTTTCCTCCTTACTTTCTTCTTAAAAGGGGATTTTAGTATTTTCCTTACTTTTTTCCGGTAAAGTAAGCTATTTACTTTTTTTTCCGGTATTACTTATAATTTAAAAATATTCTTAAATAAGGGGTAGCTAGTTTTTTAAGGAAATTTTAAGTAAATAAAGGATACTATTAGATATATATTTTAGTTAATTTATTTATTTAAATAATTAATTATAGTTTATTATAATATTTAAATTAGTTAGGAAAAGTTTAATTATAATAGGTAACTTAGTTTTTTAGGGATTATTCTAATATAGTAAATATTTTCTAACTAGCTTTATTTCCCCGTATTATAAAAAAGGAAATTTACTTTTAAAAAGGTAAGGTTTTTTTATTACTTTATAAGTATTAAAAATATAAGCTTTTTCTTTCCTAGCTATAACTTCTTCCTTAATTACTTTAAGGAGTTTAGAGGTAAAAAAATAATATATAGCCGGGGTTAAGTAATAAATATAGTAAAGCTTTTTTCTAAGCTAAAAATCTACGCTTATAAAATTTTATTAATAAAAAATATTTTAAGTCTAATTTACTACCTTAATAGCTAAAAATTTATAAATTAGTAAAATATAAAATTATTACTAGTTAATATACGCTTATATATATAATCTACTAATAGTTATATATACTAAGCTAGCTATTAGATATAGTATATAATAAAGGGAGATAAGCTAGCTATTAATTATAAGATTATAAAATAGCTATTATAAAAAATATAAGTATAGGTAAAAGTTTTTTAAGAATTAAAATAATAACTATAAAAGAATCTAAATTATTACCTAAAAAAATATTAAGCTAATTATATAGCTAGAAGCTTAAGGAAGATTTCCTAGTATAATCTTAAAGGTATTTACCTAAAGGGATTTTATAGTAATTTCTAAGTATATTAGTAAAATAGAGATTTCCTAATACGCGGTAATTTCCTAACGTATAAGGATTTCCTAGTAAAATCTAAAGATTTCTAAAAGTATATTTTAATACTAGATTCTACTAGAAATCTTAGTAAAATCCTAAAAGTTATTATAAAGAAATTCTAAGAGGAAATCCTAGTAATTTTCTAAGTATAAAGGTAATAAAGTTTCTAGGGGAAATCTAAGTAAAATCCTAAGGCGAGAAATTTTAGGAAATCTTAGGGAAATATTATAAGAGGTTAGGCGATTTATAAGGGTGTTATTATACGTCCCGTATTACGGATAAGTTAAACTTATATAAAGAAAGTATAAATTACTATATACCGCTTAAGAAAAAAGTAAATAGTAAAAAACCCTAGATTTTATTTAGCTCTTTTTATAATATATTAAGGGAGGAATTGCTTATTTTTAAGAAAATATTATAAGACCTTTTTTAGAAAGGCTTTATCTAACCTAGTAGCTTGCTTATAAATGCCCTAATCCTCTTTATAAAGAAACCTAAGGGAGGATTATAGTTTTATACGGATTTTTATATACTAAACGCGATTATAGTTTTAGATAAATATCCGCTTCCTTTACTTAGTAATACCTTTTAGTTATTAGCTAAGTTTTAATAGCTTATAAAGCTAGATATCGTATAAGCTTTTTATAAAGTATAAATTACTAAAGGAGAGGAATAAAAGATAGCGTTTAGGACTTAATATAGCTTTTTTAAATAAATAATTACCTTATTTAAACTTATAAAAGCCCCCGCTATTTTCTAAAAATATATTAATAATATCTTTTAGCTATATCTTAATAAGTTTTATTTAGCTTATATAAATAATATTATTATTTACTTAAATAGTACTAAGAAGGACTATTTCTATAAGGTATATTTAGTTCTCCGTAAACTTTAGAAATATAAGCTTTATCTAAACCCGGATAAGTATAAATTCGTAGTTAAGAAGGTAAAATACCTAAAGTTTATAATACTAATAGAAGTTAGGCTTTAAGTAAACTTAGAAAAGATTAAAATAATTATTAACTAAGCCGCGCTAATTTCCCTTAAAGGCCTTCGCGGATTCTTAGGTTTTGCTAACTTTTATTATCTTTTTATTACGGATTTTACTAAGGTAGTAAAACTATTAATAAACTTAATAAAGAAAGGGGTTAAATTCGTCTAAGGCCCCGATTAGAAATAAGCTTTTTAGGAAGTTAAGAATCTATTTATAAGGGCCCCTTTACTAGTAAAATAAAACTTCGGGGACCTTATATTTTTAGAAGTAAATACTAGCGCTTACGCTATAAGAGTTTATCTTTACTAGGAATAAGACGGATAGAAATAACTAGTAGCGTTTTTTTCTATAAAAATAAACGCGGCTAAATATAACTATTTTATATATAATAAAGAGATATTAGCGATTATTAGATACTTAGAATAGTAGTACGCTAAATTATATAGTTATAATAGCTTCGATATTATTATTAATTATAAAAACTTAAAATATTTTATAACTCGCTAGCACCTATTAGAATAATAAGCGCGTTAGGCGGAGTACTTATTACGATTTAACTTTAAGATTTATTATTAACTTAGTAAATAAGCTATAATTCTAGATACCCTTTCCCGTAAAGATTAGGATAAACTCTTAACTATAAAGGAGGAAGACGCTTACTTTATATAGATAATTCTTAAAAAAGCCTTATAATTTTACTTATAAGTAATAGTAATCGATATTTTAGGGGACTTTACTAATATTCTAAAAGAAAAGGAAGGCGAAGATAGATAATAAGATATAAGTATAGCTACGGAAAACGCTATAAATTTACGGAATAATATTCTATTAAAAACTTAAGTCTTCTCTAATAATAAACTTTAGGGATTTTAGAATAAAATAGTATTATAAGACTCGGTCTTTTAGGAGGTATATTAAGCTATAATAAGGGGAGATTACTTATTATCTTTAAAGCTATAACTTAAGGTTTAAATTATAAATTACTATATTAACGCTAAAGGAAGACTACGTTTTTATAATAAGCTTTAAGTCCTAGGAGCCCTAGTTACTATAATAGAAGATTTTAAAAAGGTACTAGCTTCCCCGCTTAATATATTATAGAATCGTTTTATTTAAATAATCTATAACTTAGCTTTAGTTAGCTATTTTAAAAAGGAAGGTATAGTAGCTCTTATAACCCGTAACTTCTTCTAACTACTTTAATAATAATATATCCGTTAATTTCTTAGAAACTATAATACTTATAATAAAACTAAGGCTTAGAAATAATATTAAGCTACCCTCCTTAAGTTATTACCTACTTTAAATTAGTTTTACTAATATATATAAATAGACTTTATAATAAACTTCCCGCTTATAAAACGCGGAAATAAGCACTTATAGATAATTAAAAACTAACTTAGTAAAAAGATTTTACTTAAGCTAATACTTTTAATAAACGCTCCGCTTTATATAAAGCGGTTTTTTTAATATTTTATATAGTTTTACTAGTAGCTAAGTATTATCGTAAGTAATAAAGGAACTAACTAAATAAGCGAATTTTAAAGCTAACTTTACTAACTTTATAGGATTAATTAAATACTTAATATAGCTTACTACCTATAAACTAATAAAGGATATAAGAAAGTTAATTAAGATATATAAGCTTACCTTTAAGTAGTAGTTTCTTATAATTAGAACGATTAGGATAAATAGCTTCTTATAGCCTAGCTTACGCTAAATAGTAGAGTTTACTCGGCTATAAGAATAACGCTATTCTTTATAACTTATAAGTTTTAAGCTTTTATAATAGTATTATTAAACTTAAATATTCTATAAGTATTAATAAGGAATCTTAAGAGCTAGGCTAAGGACTTTATAAGATAACTATAGTAAGTAATAAACTTTTATTAAGCGGCTAATACCTTATCTTTATAAACTTAGGAGTTTTAAGCTAATAAGAATCGATAAGCGGCTAAGCGTTTTAAAGTAAGTAATAAGGTTTAGCTTAATCTACGTAATTTTTTAAGCATATAACTTAAAAAAAAGCTTAATTAGAAAAATACTAAGTTTATAATAGCGCGGGTTATTAACCTAACTTTTATAAAGCTTATAAGATTACTAATAAAAGCTTATAATCGCTTTAGTATAGATTTACTAAAAAGGGCAGCCTTAGACCCCTTATTTAGATAGGAAATTACTAATTTATAGCCTCTTATAATACTAATTAATAAAGAAAATAAGTAGGAGGTTAAAAAGATTATTTTAGCTAAATAAAAAAAAGTAAGCAAAGGTAGGAGATAAGAGGTCTTCGTTAAGTAAAAAGGTTATTAAAATCTAATATAGGAACTTTTAGTAAAACTTAAGAGTATTACCGCTCTTAATCGCTTTAAAGCTTTATATAGTTTAGCTATATATAATAATAGGTAAGATATTAGGAAACGTATAGTAAAATAATTAGTAGAGAATTTATATTAAAAAGCGTACTCTTAGGCGCGAAAACCCCCCCCCCCCCTTATAATATTTAGCGGCGCTACTTCTTCGTAAATAATAACTCCCTAGCTAGGTAATAATAGTAGCGTAATAGCGTTAAAGTTATTAGTTTAGCGGTAGCGGCGATAAATATAGCGGCGGCGGTAGTAGCGATATTATACTTTAAAATAATAACCTTTTCTTTTAATATTAAAATATTAGCTAACCTCCTAAAGCTTAAAAGCTTATAAGGGGGGGTAACGTTAAGGATAGTATTAATATATTTTCTAGCTAAAATAAATTAGCTTTCCGCGTTCTATATAGTAAGATTAAGAATATAAACTATATAATAAAAAAAGTATTATTATATATAAGCTTAAGCTTAGCTAATATTATTAAAGCTTAAGCTATTATAATTGCCGCTTAAAGCGCTTTATTAGCTTTTATTATTATTAGCGGATACTTAATATTAGCGGTAATATACTATATTATATAAGCTAAAACTAGGAGCTAAGGGGCTAATATATAAGTTTAATACGAAGGTATATATTTCGTATAAGATATACGGGGTTTTTATTTCCTTATATACCTTAGCGTTATAGCTTAGTTACGATACTCGTATCTTTACTTAATATAGCGAAGATATAAATACTCTCGAAAAGCCTTTTTATTATTATTGTTATTTTCCTTATCCTTGCTTTCGTTATTATCTTCGTTATTAATAAGGCCGGTAGCGGGGGCGGGAGGAGGAGAAGGAGAGGGAGCGGAAGCGGGGGCGGCGATAGCTATAGCGGCGAGGATAGGAGTCTTAGCCTAGGATATTTTCTTCTATAAGATAAGCTACGGAAAATATAATATTAGTAAAAAGCCGCTAGTTAGGTTAAGTAAAGACTTACCGTAATAAGAGGAGGAGATAGGGAAAGCTAATAAGGGGCCCGAAGCTAAGAGCTTCTCTATATAATAACCTATAATAATATTAGTAGCGCGTTTTTTTATAACCTAAATATAAGTTCGATAAATTTTATATAGCAAGCTACTAGTAAAATTAAGGAAAAGGCTTACCTAAAGAAATAAAAGAGGAGAAGTAAAAGAAGAAGAAGGAGGAGGAGGGGGCTTAGAATAATAACGATCCTCTAAAGCTAATTAGCGGCTATAATAGCTATTAAACTAAGTATTAAAAGCTAGGAAATCCGCCTTTAAACTAAGGCCCCTATTATCGCCCTCGATATTAGCGTTATCTTCGTTTTTATCGCCGTTTTTATTACTATTACTATTATCGCCCTTATTATTTTTATTATCTTTATTAGCGATAGCGGTAGCGGTAGAGTTAGCGGCGGCGCTAGCGGCGGCGGCGATATTTTAAAAATAATTATTATACTCGCTAAGCTAAGATATCCCTATTAGTAGGAAAAATATTAGCATAATTAAACTTATAAAATAGGTAGCGGATTTCCTTACTAATAACGATAATAATAATAATATTAATAACGATAATAATAATAATATTAATAATAATAATAATAATAATAATAAGGCTATAAAAGGAAGAAAGGAAGGAATAAAAAGTTTAACGGGCAGGCGCTATAAAAGCTATAGAAAAGTGGGGCGAGCTAGCGAAAAATCTTTTACCTAACCTTACCGTATATTATATAATAAATCCCGCACTTATAAGAGAGGGAAAGGACCTTATATTAAGGTTTAGCTTTTATATTATATTCGGGTTATAAACCTAAATATTAAACTTATAAATTAGCTTTACGATTAAATAATAAAGCTACTACTATCTAGCTTAGAGGCTTATAGCGGAAAGATTAAATAAAACGGAATAGGAAGGATAATTAAACGGGAAGGCAAATAGGCTTTAAAGGAAAGAGCGGTATATATAGCTATTTAATATGCTAGAGTGCGGCTTCCTTAGAAGCTCTCTATACGTGATTATTATTATATATAGCTTAGTAAATAAGTATCCCTTTAACTAATCCCTTAATATTTATAACTTATAGATAATAGTTAAGGAAAGATAAGCTATTATTTTACTTACTTACCCTTATATTAAAAAAGTTCCTAGCTAATATACTTAGCTTACGCTAAAGTTTCTTATTTATATTAACTATTTATATATTATATTAGCTGCTACTTATATTATATTACGCTTAGTAATTAATTTCTATACCTTTTTTACGCTTAAGTAATAATAGTTTTTCGCGCTTATTTTTATTATTAATAATATAATTACTATATTTACCTTATATATTTTAACTTATAATATATTTTTAATAATAATATAATATTAATAATATTAATAATATTAATAATAATAATAAGGCGCCTTCGCTATTAGCTTTAATTTTTTCGCCTTATAATATAAAGCGTTTTTTTAATAATAAAAAAATAATAATAATAAATTCTTAAATAATAATAAGATAAATAAGCTACTTAAATTATAAATTACTAAATAAATATTAATATATAAAAGCGTAAAAATAAGGAAAAGAATAATATTTTTTATTAGATAATTATAGCGCTAATTAGTTTATATAATATATTAAGCTTACTCGCTACCTTATAATATACTATTTCTATTAACTTATATATATCGCCTAGCTTTTAATTACTTAGCGCTTATATATATTACTTATTTTCTCTTTTTATTATATATTAATAAAGTAAGTTTACGCTAGCGCCTGCACGTAGCGCGCGTAGCTTAAGAGTAAGATAAGTAAAACTCCCGCTATTAATATTATATTAAATATTCTCTTATATAATCGTCTCACTAAAGTAACTATAGAAATAAGCTAAAGTAATATTATAATTAAAGCTATTAAAAAAAGGAAGGAGAGGGGAGAGAAGCCCCCCTCCTAAGCTAGCTATATACCCCGCGCGATAACTAAGCGCTATTAGGAAAACTTAAATATATCCGCTATAATCCCCCCTATCTAGCTATAATTAATTATAAACTAATCCCTTATATAGCCCCCTCCTTAAGCTAGCTAAGGAGGTAAGAGCGTAGAACGGAAAAGTTACGTACTATTACGCTAGTAAGATACTTTATATAATCCCTAGCTAATAGCTTAATAGCCTCCGTAAAGATAAGGATAAGAGGGTAGAAAAGCTTCCTTATAGCTTAAGGAATTAAACCCTAATCTTTATAAGGAAAATTCTAATAAGCTTAAAATTATAATATTATTTAAAGTAAGAAAAGATAAACTTATATACTAATAATAAAAATTTACTTATATAGCTAAAATATAAGATTAGATAATATTATATTAGTTATAGGAAGCTTAGAAAATACCTTAATTATAATAAATAATAAAGCTAGCTATATATTTATTACTATATACTGCTAGCGCTAGTTTATAAACTAAGGCGTAATATAATTATAATATATACTTACTAATAAGTTTACGCGATTAAGCTACGCGCGGACTATCTTTATATAAGGTAATATAATAAAGCTAGAAATTACCTAAGCTATAATATTTAGCGTATACTTATCCCTTTTTATTTATTATCCTTTTAATTAAAACTTTTTAAAGCTATATTTAACTTACTTACTTTATTTATATTAAGCTTTAACCTTAATACCCTTATTTACTTACGAAGTTTTAGATAATTATACTTAAAATAACTAATTTAGTTATAATAATAATAACGTTATTACTTAATAATATTTAAAAAGTAAGAAATTATAAATAAAATATTTATTAAGTTAGCTATAAGGGGGGGCGGTAAATTAATATACGCGTTAGGAATATTCTTAGAATTAAATATTTTATTAAAGCCCTAAAAAAAGCTAATAAAAGCTATATATATTATAAGCTAATTCTTATAATCTAAGCGCTTTTATAACTCCTTATATAGCCCGGATAAGAGTAGAATAATCTTAGTATAGTTAAATTAATATAATAGCCCGGCTTCGAAAAAGGAGAACTCTTACCTTATAATATATTCTCCGAGGGCCTCTAATAGCCCCTAATATATTCTAACTAAGGAAAAACCTATATAGCGCTCCTTATAACTTTTCCTAAAAAGCTTAGAGATATATACTAAAAAGGCTTTAAGCTAAAAAGAAAAATTTATAGCTATAATAATATACGGAAAGAATATTTACTAAAAAGTGCTAATATAAGAAAAGATATAATAAAACTAAGACTTAAGCTCCTTAATTATAGCTCTATTAATAGTAAATTTAATATATATAGTAGCTAGCTAAGAATCTAAGCTAGAATAAGCTAAAAATAGCTTTAATATAAGTAAAATTTAATAATATTTTATATTAAAATCTTACTTTTATATTTAGTTAGTAGTAAGAGGAGCTTTAATTAATATAATAATTTTACTAAAGCGATTATAAAAGTAAGCTAAAATAGTATTATAATTAAAGCTATCGAAAAAAGAAAAAAGAGGGGAGAGAAGCCCCCCTCCTAAGCTAGCTATATACGCTACGCGATAATTAAGCGCTATTAGGAAGACCTAAATATATCCGCTATAATCCCCCTTATCTAGCTATAATTAGTTATAAACTAATCCTTTATACTTAGAAACTTTTACTAATTTTTAAATATTAAAGTTATTAAAAATAAAGCTAATAAGCGTTTATTCTTAAATTAAAAGTTTTATATTTAAAAAGTTATAATAAAGTTTTAAAAGCTTCTAAGAAAGAAAACTTAGCTTTAGCTAATAATACTTAAAAAAATCCCTCTTTTTAAGGAAAAAGTAATAATTAAAAAAAGTAAGTAATATTAAGCTATTATTAATAGCTTAATATACGCTATAATTATTACTTAAGCAGATATTATATTTACTATTAGCTATTTAATATAAAATCTTATAAATCTTAACTTTTATAAAAGTCTTACTAAGGCGTTTATAAAAATAAGCTAAAGTAAAGTTATAATTAAAGCTATTAAAGAGAGGAAGAAAAGGGGAGAAAAGCCCCCCTCTTAAGCTAGCTATATACCCTACGCGATAACTAAGCGCTATTAGGAAAACCTAAATATATCCGCTATAATCCCCCCTATCTAGCTATAATTAATTATAAACTAATCCCTTATATAGCTCCCTCCTTAAGCTAGCTAAGAAAATAAAAGCGTAAGATAAAAAAGTTATATATTACCGCGCTAGTAAGATATTTTATATAATCTTTAGCTAATAGCTTAATAATCTCCGTAAAGATAAGGATAAGAGGGCGGAAAGGCTCCCTTATAGCTTAGGAAATTAAACCTTAATCTTTATAAGGAAGATTCTAATAAGCTTAGAATTATAATACCGCTTAAGGTAAGAATTAATAAACTTATATATTAATAATAAAAACTTACTTATATAGCTAGCGTATAAGATTAGGTAATATTATATTAGTTATAAGAAGCTTAAAGAATATCTTAATTATAATAAATAATAAAGCTAGCTATATACTTATTACTATATACTATTAGCGCTAGTTTATAAGCTAAAGCGTAATATAATTATAATATATACTTACTAATAAATTTACGCGCTTAAGCTACGCGTAAACTATCCTTATATATAATAATATAATAAAGCTAGAAATTACCTAAGCTATAATATTTAATATATACTTATCCCTTTTTACTTATTATCTTTTTAATTAAAATATTTTAAATTTACCTTTAATTACCCTGCTCCGCTTATAAAAAGCCCTAACCTTAATATCCCTATTTACTTATAAAGCTTTAAATAATTATACTTAAAATAACTAATTTAATTATACTAATAATAATATTAATATTTAGTAATATTAAAATAAGATTATATAAATATAATATTTATTAAGTTAGTAGAAAAGGGGGGTAGTAAATTAATTAGTATATTAAGAATATTCCTAAAATTAAATATTTTATTAAAGCTTTAGAGAAAGCTAGCGAAGG
Source organism: Ophiocordyceps camponoti-saundersi (nom. inval.) (assembly GCA_003339415.1). Taxonomy (NCBI): domain Eukaryota; kingdom Fungi; phylum Ascomycota; class Sordariomycetes; order Hypocreales; family Ophiocordycipitaceae; genus Ophiocordyceps; species Ophiocordyceps camponoti-saundersi. Next base: position 67,488 of record PDHQ01000112.1, read on the forward strand.
CCGCGTATATTATAAGCTAATTCTTATAATTTAAACGCTCTTATAGCTCCTAATATAGCTTAAATAAGAGTAAAATAATCTTAATATAATTAAATTAATATAATAGTTTAGCTTTAAAAAAGGTATATTCTTATTTTATAATATATTTTCTAAAAAGCTCTAATAGCCCCTAATATATTTTAATTAAGGAAAAACCTACTTAGCGCTTTTTATAACTTTTTTTAAGAAGCTTAGAGATATATACTAAAAAAGCTTTAAGCTAGTAAGAAAAATCTATAGCTATAATAATATATAAAAAGAATATTTATTAAAAAATACTAAGATAAGAAAAAATATAATAAAACTAGGACTTAGGCTTTTTAATTATAGCTTTATTAATCGTAAATTTAATATATATAGCGGCTAGCTAAAAATCTAAGTTAGAATAAGCTAAGAGTAGCTTTAATATAAATAAAATTTAATAGCGTTTTATACTAAAATCTTATTTTTATATTTAGTTAGCGGTAAAAAAAGCTTTAATTAATATAAAGGTCTTACTAAAGCGTTTATAGAAATAAGCTAAAATAAAGTTATAATTAAAGCTATTAAAGAGAGGAAAAAAAGGGGAGAGAAGCCCCCCTCCTAAGCTAGCTATATACCCCGCGCGATAACTAAGCGCTATTAGGAAGACCTAAATATATCCGCTATAATCCCCCCTATCTAGCTATAATTAGTTATAAACTAATCCCTTATATTTTTAATATTTTTAATTTATAATTTAAGTTATAAAATTCTTTTATAATTTTTAAAACTTTTTAATTAGCTATAATAATAATAATTTATTAATTATAGCTATATTAAATATTTTATTTAGTAATAATTATAATTATAAAAATATAAAAAGCTTTATTATTTAAGTTTTCGGAGATATAGTTTTTTTTAAATTTAAGAAATAAGATATTATAATAACTTTATCTATTAAGGTAGAATTCCTTGCTTTTTCTTATATTATAAAAAAAGTTTAAGCTTTTAAGAGGCTTTATAAAAAAGTCGAATTTAAGCTTTCCTAAAATATTATAATTTTTATTATAACTTTTAGATTATTAAGTTAATTACGAAGGAGAATTAAAGCTAAAAAAAAGCTTTTTTATATTAATATTTACTTATATTAGCTATAGTAAAAAATTTAATTTAGCTAAATAAAAATTAGCTAGATTAAAATATTTAGTATAATAGCTAATAGCTTAATAAAGCCGCTCTAAGGGGAGAAATTCTATATTTACTAAAAAGAAATTAAACTTATAAAGCTATATATAAATTTAAAAAATTAAAAAAAAGAAAATACCTCTTAATTAACTTATTAATTAAGGCTTAAAAGGAAAAAAATACTTTTTAAATAGCTTATTAAAATAAATAATTATACTTATTTTCTTTTTATTATATATACTTAATTTAAGTTTATATATATATAATTAGTTTTATTATTTATAACTTAAATATTACTTTAAATTATTATTATTTTTTTATTTTCTAATTAATTTTTTTTAAAATTAAATTATATACTTATTTTATTATTTTTTAACTATTATTATAATTATTTCCTTATTAGTTAAATAATACTTTTATCTTAAGAAGTTAAGATTATCTTTTTTATTATTTATTTTAATTAAAGAGAATATTTTAAAATATTATAAATCGCTAATTATAATATTTTTATTTTCTTTATGAATTTTTCTTTTTTAATTTTTTTAACTTATTTATTATTTTTATTATTATTAAAAATATATAATAAACTTATTAAAATATATAAAAAAAATAAAAAAGTTAATAATATTTAAAAAATTACTTTTTAATAAATAAAGAAAAACCTATAAGTAAATAATTTAGCTATTTAGCTATAATAAAAAAGCCCTAATCTCTAAGCTATAATATAAGTAACTAAGCCGCTTACTTAAAGGCCTTCTTAAATAATAATTTCTAAAAATAGAAATTAAGGAAATACTAAGAATTAAACTTAGCCTTATTAAAAGCTTAGCTAATAAACTAATTACTTAACCGTTATCTAATATTATTTATTTAAAAATTTTTAATATATAAAGCTTATAGTAAATTAACCTTTAACGCTTTCCTTAATTATTATACGAAACCTTAATTAAGCTTTTTAAAAAGTAAATATTATTTACTTAGCTTAGAAAATAATATTTATAATATTTATAAAAATATATTAAAGGGCTAAGATAAAAGTAAGCTAAGCGTATATTTTTAATTTTTTTAAAATATATAAATATTATAATAATAAATTTATAGCTTAGGAAATAGAATTCTTATTAGGAAAAAGGCTATATTTAAAGTAATATATAAGCTATAAGAATAAAGGCTTATTTATAAGGGTATTATAGCTAAAGAGGCCGATATAGATAATCTTTATTATTTATATAAAGATAACGATAATTCCCTCTATTTTAAGAGGGTAAGTATATTAATTAATATAATTTACACGCCTCCTCCTTATCTAATAATATCTATCTATCCGTACCTAGTACTTACTTACGCGCGGGGGGGGGGTGTTTTAGATAGGGGGCTTAGATATATTTATCTTATATAATATCTAATAAGTGGGGCATAATAGCTGCCTAGAAGGGCTGTTAGCTAATTAGATACGCTATATACTATTAAGGTCCTATAATAGTACGTATAGCTGTGGACGCTTTAATCGCTATTAGCTTACGTATACTATCCGGATTCTAGATATCTGTCAGAGCCTTAGAAATCTACTACTAGAAGAAGGAAAGGAAAAGACCTTATCTAGGGAAAAAGCAATTATAGATAGCCTAGAGGCTTAGTCCTAGGTAGTAAATAAAGAGGTCTTAGGTTCGACTCCCCGTAAGCGTGATTTTTTACTCGTAGCCCGTAGCCCGTAGCCCGTAGCCCGTAGCAGAATCTAAGTACCTTGTAGAAAATAATATAAAGTCCTTTCGGTAATGTAAAGTACCGGCTAAAATCTCTTTTATCACTCTTATACTAGCCTGATAGCTTTTTCCTACTGACAGCTTTTTAGTCCTGATAGGGAAAAAAGCCCTGCTACTAGTATGTCCAAGTGCAACAGCTGTCAGCGCTGTATTTGCATTCAGACGCCCTGTCCAAAACACCCCTCCACGCGCGTAGGTACTTATGCGCATATTTGATATACTTACCTACGCGCACACAGACGGAGGTGGTGCTTCTTTTTTACGGATACTTGGACCGCTTTTGATGATTGCTCGAGCTGCGTTCGCAAAGAGTCGTTATGCAAGAGTACCTACCGGCTAATGGTAGCTATGTAGGTAGGTAGAGAGAGGTACGTGCACATGTATGTATGTATAAATTATTCAACGTCTCCCAACATCAGATATCCCTACGCACGTCTATCAAGTCTTGGGAAAACAAAAAAAAAAACTTCTCCCATCATCGCTACCATAGAAACCCCCGGCACTTTGCGCTCCCGCACAGACAGTGCGTCATCTCGTCAACCGTCCCATCCCGCTCTTCGGCCTCGAGCGAGCCGCCGTCGACGTAGTCAAACGTCAACTCCTCGCCCTTGGAGATATCCTTGATGGCGAAAAATGCCAGGCCATGCAGGTGCTTGTCGGCGTGATCTCCGACGCGCGCGAAGATACGCAGGTTCGGGTCGCACGAGTGGTTGATGAAGCGCGTAGGACCCGACATGAATTCGCCATCTACTTCGAGCGATGGTCCCTGGAGCCGAGCATCGAGCGACGTAGGGTCTGTGAACTTGTCAAGCGCGAAGAGGTACACGTCCTTGCACTGCGAGATGGCCGCGGCCGCCCGTCGGCGATCGGCCTCGGCCGAGGTGATGACTTCGCCGACGTAGCGGTCGACGAATTGGCCGCGCTTGATGAACTCTTGCGTGCGGACGCCTGCCAGCCAAGTCAGCAATGAGAGCCCCATCTCTCGGCGTCAACGTACCCCAGCCACGATCGTCGGTTCGAAATATTTGGAGAGGTACTGTCCGGCCTCGCTCGACGACCCGGTTCGGACAGTCAAGGGTGCAGGAGCAACCCTTGTGGCACTCGTACAACGGCAACTTGGAGTCATGCAACTTGGAGCGCAGGAGGCCTTTCTTGATGCCGTGGGTATGGTAAGCGTAAATCTTTCCGCCATCGTCGTCTTCGAGCTCGGCAAGGCACATGCAGCCCCCGTACTGGCAGTCGTCGTCGTTGTCGCATGTACAGCCGCTTCGGAAACTAAGCTCGGCGGGCTCGACGCCGTCGCCGAGGACGTTTTCGTCGATGAAACGAAAGCCTGGCGGCAGGACCTCGCTGTCCACCGAGTTGACTACCGTGATGGGAGCGACGTTTTGTAAGGGAAAGGACAGCAGTTGGCACCAATGGCAATCGTCCTGCTCGTCTGCGTATTCCTATCCCGGCCAGACGGAGGGAGTCAGCATAAGAGGAAAGGAAAGAGTGCGCATGGGACGCACGATTTCGTCGTGGAAGAAAAAGTGTCTCCTCGTGGCTTCCTCCATGGCCGTCATTTCTTCTTCTGAAGCGCCGCCCGACGACGGAGCACTATCAGTCGATGTTTCAGGCTTATTCCCATTTAAGTGTCGCACGTCTGAGGTTCAGATATATCCGTACTGAGTCAAGGAGACTAGGCTTAGCCTCTCAGGTGGCTAAGACTGTCGTCAGGCATCCGCACATACCTGGCACCTACCTGAAGGCAAGTAGGTACGCATGAGAAGAAGGGATAAAAATATCCCTTTGAGTGTGGCCGGTGGTTAACGGTGAACACCGCCTCTAACCTCCAGATTACCATCTACAGATTGCTTACTAAGCTTTCACACTGACCATGACATAGCTGCTACAGCTTGCCCGAGCCACGGTGTGTAAAGTTGCGATTCATATCCGCGCAAGCAAGAATCGCAGGTATCTGCGTCTATAATGCATAAAGATGGCGAGCTAGGTACCTAGGTAGCTACTCAGTGATTCATGGTATCTCCTCAAGTTATTTATTGCCAGTGTCTAGGTAGGTATGTACGGAGTATGTACGGACGTTTAAGGCTATAATAATAGCTGAACCCTGCCACTGCCAGTGACCTAGAGGCTACCTAGGGGCGGCACTAACACACCCAAAGAATTATACCTATACATACCTACCTAGGTAGGTATACGGACCTACCTAGGCACCTAGGTAGGTAGTTTCGTGATAGCATGCGTCATCTCAGCATCTACGGGCCACACCAGGCTCACCCGCTTATATTAAGCGAGTGCGGAGTACGGATATGCAGATACAGTAGTGCACAGGCACCTAGGAGTGCGCGGATAAGCCGAGCACAAGGTACATGCACATAACAATTCAACACATATTTGAACTCTCTGAGAGAAATAACTCCTCAGAGCTAGGTAGGCGAGTACGGATATTTGTAGCTTATATCATGACTTCCTGTTAAGGGGTCCACGTGACTAGCCCCGCTAGACCTCGCCTATAAGCATATAACCTAGCCTAGCCACCCTAGCCTAGACCTAATATATATATAATATATATATAAGCGTATATAATACTTTATACTATGCCTATATTACTATAAGTTATAAGCGCCTTCTAATATACGCTTCCGCTATACTAAAAGTAATAATTCCTTTACTTTTATAAGGGATTAGTTTATAACTAATTATAGCTAGATAAGGGGGATTATAGTAGATATATTTAGGTCTTCCCGATAGCGCTTAGTTATCGCGCGGGGTATATAGCTAGCTTAGGAGGGGGGCTTCTCTCCCCTTTTTTTCCTCTTTTCGATAACTTTAATTATAACTTTACTTTAGCTTACTTCTATAATCGCCTTAGTAAAACCTTTATATTAATTAAAGCTCCTCTTATTACTAACTAAACGTAAAAGTAAAATCTTAGTATAAAACGCTATTAAATTCTATTTATATTAAAATTATTTTTAGCTTATTTTAGCTTATATTTTTAGCTAGCCGCTATATATATTAAATTTATAATTAATAAAGCTATAATTAAGAAGCTTAAATCCTAATTTTATTATATTTTTTCTTATCTTAATATTTTCTAGTAAATATTTTTTCTATATATTACTATAGCTATAGATTTTTCTTTTTAGCTTAAAGCCTTTTTAGCGTATATTTCTAAGCTTTTTAGGGAAAATTATAAAAAGCGCTAAATAGGTTTTTCCTTAATTAAGATATATTAGGAGCTATTAGAGCCCCTCGGAGAATATATTATAAGGTAAAAATATACCTTTTTTAAGGCTAGATTATTATATTAATTTAACTATATTAAGATTATTCTACTCTTATCCGGGCTATATAAGGAGTTATAAAAGCGCTTAGATTATAAGAATTAGCTTATAATATATATAGCTTTTGCTAGCTTTTTTCGAAACTTTAATAAAATATTTAATTTTAAGAATATTCCTAACGCGCTAGTTAATTTACCGCCCCCCCTTTTTACTAACTTAATAAATATCGCGTTTATATAATCTTATTTTAATATTATTAAATATTAGCGTTACTATTAGTATAACTAAATTAGTTATTTTAAGCGTAACTATTTAAAGCTTTATAAATAAATAAGAATATTAAAGTTAAGGCTTTTTATAAGCAGAGCGGGGTAATTAAAGGTAAATCTAAAATATTTTAATTAAGAGGATAATAAGTAAGGAGGGATAAATATACGCTAAATATTATAGCTTAGGTAATTTCCGGCCTTATTATATTACTTTATATAAGGATAGTTCGCGTATAGCTTAAGCGCGTAAATTTATTAGTAAGTATATATTATAATTATATTACGCCTTAGCTTATAAATTAACGCTAATAGTATATAATAATAAATATATAGCTAGTTTTACTATTTACCGTAATTAAGGTATTTTTTAAGCTTCTTATAATTAGTATAGTATTACTTAGTTTTATATATTAGCTATATAAGTAAGTTTTTACTATTAATATATAAATTTATTAATTCTTACCTTAAGCGGTGCTATAATTCTAAGCTTATTAAAATCTTCCTTATAAGAATTAAGGTTTAATTCCCTAAGCTATAAGGGAGCTTTTCCGCCCTTTTATCCTTATCTCTACGGAGGCTATTAAGCTATTAGCTAAGGTCTATATAAAGCGTCCCGCTAGTATAGTAATACGTAACTTTTCTATCTTACGCTCCTATTTCCTTAGCTAGCCTAAAAAGGGGGCTATATAAGGGATTAGTTTATAACTAATTATAGCTAGATAGGGGGGATTATAGCGGATATATTTAGGTTTTCCCGATAACGCTTAGTTATTACGCGGGGTATATAGCTAGCTTAGGAGGGGGGCTTCTCTCCCCTTTTCTTCCTCTCTTTAATAGCTTTAATTATAACTTTACTTTAGCTTACTTTTATAATCGCTTTAGTAAGACCTTTATAACTTTTATTATTTTTCCTACTTTTAGGGCTTATTTAATTAAATTCGGGGCGCTATAATATATAAAATTCTATACTTAGAAAAATAAACGAAGAAAAATTATTTTATATTAATTTTAATAGCGAAAATTTTAAATAATTTTTAAAAATTAGAGGAATATAATAAAATAATAAGAAAAAGCGTAAAATATATTAAATATTAAAAAATAACTACTATATCTTTATCCTTTATTAATATAAAGCTTAAAGGTATTACTAGCTATATTAAATAATATAGCGCTTTTATTATAATAGCTAAAATTAATAAATTAAAGCTATTTATTTTTAATAATATTATTCCTATTTAACTTATTAATAAAAATAACGCTATTAAATATAATAATAAATAAAAAATTACTATAAGTATTATTTTATAGTTTTTATTTAATAAAGCTATTAGTAATATTATTAAGCTTAGCTAAGATAAATATACGCTAATATATAATATCTATCTCTTAGCTAAAAAATAAGCTAAAATCTTAATAAAAATATAATCTTATTATATTTTTTAATAATAATATTAGCTTACGCTAAAAGATAATATAATTAAAAGTTAGAAAGCTTTTAAAAAAGACCTTTAAGGCTTTTAAAACTAAATTATTATAAATTAAGATATAAGGGTATATTTTAAAAAAATACTTTATATCTATATATAGAAAGCTATTAACGCTATTTAAACCTTATATTTTATTATCGCTAAGAAATAAAATTATAATATAAATAGCCTTTCCGGGTTATTTTTTAATAATATTAATATATATATCTTATTACGGATTAGTAATTTTTAAATATCTTATAACTTATTAGGTAATAAAGCTCTCGCTATAGTAAAAAGCTAGCTTTAAAAGAAAAAGCTAAAGAATAAGAATAATAGTAATAATAATAATAATAATAATAAAATAAAGCTATTATTATTAATAGAAATATATATTATACCTTATTATTTAAAGCGTATAAATATAATAAATAAGATTATAACCCTTTTTTATTATAGCTAATAGATACATCCTAGTAAGATAATATACTTAAAGGAGTAATATTAAGTTTTTTACCCTAAGCTTAAGCTGCTACTATATTTACTATATTATAAGAATAATAACGTAAGTTCTATAAATAATAGCCTTAATATTATATTTATAAGGAAAAGTATTATAGCTTATATTATTAATATAGCTATTAAACAGAGCCGTAATAGCCTTATTTTTATAAATATAGTAATTATTAATATTAGCTATATCTTATATCTTTTTAATAATAAAAGATAATTTAATTAATATAAAGAATTTAATAGCCCTTAATACCTTATAGCGTTAAATAATAAGCTTTTATTTTAATATAGCTAAGATAGTATTACGATTATAGCTTCTAATAGCTATTTAATTACTTTTAAAAAAATTTTTATAATATAGATATTCTAATTAATCTTATCTCTGCTAATTAACTTAATAGGAAGGAAATTTATATTAATAGCGAAGAAATATACTTTTAATAACGCGGGCGTACTATCTACTACCTCTCTTAGATAAAAGGTATTACTAATATTATAGGTATTAAAGCTTTAAAGCTTTTTATAATAGCTACCTTACTTACTAAAAAATAAAAAGTTAACTTTACTATAATATATCGCCGCCTTAGCTATATAAGTAAAGATAGGATCTTTAAGGCTTACCGTAAGTTTAGCCTTACGATTAATAAAAAAAAGTATTTTTAAGTTATTTTATTACCGCGCGTATTAATTAGGGAAAGTAAGTATTATAATTAGTAAAAACTTAGCTATTTTACTTATAAGTTTCCTATAATATATATTTTAAGATTTTATCTAATACTTACTAATAGCTTATAAAGGCTATTAGTATATATCTTATAATATTAATATTTATACTAACTATTATTAGGTTCTATTTACTAAAACTTATAATAAAGCTTTTAAGTAGCTTAAAGCGTAGAAATATAATATTAACGCTATTATAAGCGGTTACCGCGTATAAATTATAGTATTTAATAATACTCTTAAATATATATAATATAAGATTAAAGCTTAGGCCGCTAATAAGGGCTTTATTCTTCAAACTTATACGCCTTATATACTTACTTAAAATAGCCGCGCTAAATAAGCTAGCCGTATATTAATAAATATTATACGCGCTATATATATTAAAACTAAGCTTCCTAAGAAGCTATAGCTATTCTTTATAAATATAAGCGCTTATATATAAAATATATTACTATTAATAGCTAATCTAAAAAATTAAAGCCTTATTAAAATAATAATAGCTATAATTTATATATTTTATAAATATTAGATTAAATATATATATATATTATATTACTTTAGTAACTTATATAGGTATCTAAGTATATAATTATTTAATAGAGAGGAAAAACCGGAGTGCCCGGGGAAAAACCCCTTACTTAATATATTTAGCTAGCTTATAAGCTAACTTTATTATATTAGAAAGCTTAATCGTTATAGGAAATATCCGAAATTACGCTAGTCCTAAGCGAGAGGTACCTATACTTCTTATCGTATATCTTATCTAAGTTCTAAGTAATTCTAGTATATATATTAGTAGATATTATAGCGAAGATAGTTTTTACTTCGTAATTATACTCTATTACTAAATTATAGTTACTATTAAAGGGGACTTATTCCTCTAATAACTTACGTTATCTAACTATACCCTTACCCCCGTACTTTACCTAAGCCTTAGCTAGGTTACTACTCCTGCTAAGGGAGGAAAGGAGCCTAGCAGGGTTACTACTCCTACTAGGGTTATGCCGGGGTCGGACCGTACCCCGGCTATATAGTTAGGGTGAAAAATACCCGTGCCCTCCGCCGGATTCGAACCGACTACCTCTCTTATAGGAGACTAATATCTTTAGACGCTTAACTACTACGCTAGGAGGGCTAGATTAAATATATATAATCTTAGGGATATAAGGTAAATATCGTTATCTCTTCTTAATATTATATTTAAAGCGCTAAAATAGCCCTTTACGCTAAAAAAGGCCGCCTTATTAGTATAAAAAGCTTTTATAAGTATATTTATAAGATTTATCTACTTAATAAAAATAAAATTATTAGGGCTAAAAATATTTATTTTTTTATAATCTAGCTAATTTAAAGCTTAATTAAATAGTTAAATATACTACTAAGCTTAAAATTAAAGAAGATAATTAGGAAGAATAAATTAATAAGAACGAATTTTTTTAATTCGGGCTTAATAAGATTAATAATAACGATAAAAATCACGATTATCTTAGTAATTAAGGCTTCGATAAGCTTACTAGAGGCTAGAATATAAATAATATACCTAATTTAAATAATAAAACCGTAAGCCCCTTTTAATTTAAAAAACTTATAACGCCTTTAAATATAATATAATTCCTTATACTTAATTAAACACCTTATAATACCTAATTTAATAATTTAGCTAATAAAGAAGCCTCTTTATAAGCTAAGCTAAGAAATAAAGCTATAATATTTATAACTAATTATAAGACCTAATTAGCGATAATAGCTATAGCGAATTCTACTATTAATACTATCTTCTAAAATATTAATAAAGAAAAGGTAAAAATTCTTAACTTTATTTTACTAATTAACGCTATATTTAATATTTTAATATTATTAACGCTTAAAAGCTAGTAAGATATCCGTAAGTAACCTAATTATTTCTCCTATTAGCGCTTAGTGATAAATACTAAGATTAAAGCTTTATATAATTATTAAACTTAGGATTTTATTAATTATCTTATTAATAAGTAAGTTTTGCTTAGTAAATAAGTATTTATAATAAAGACTTTTAAAAATAAACTTATAATTATAAAAATATACTAATATATATATAAGGATAAGTAAAAAGCCTTATATTTTATTAAGAACCTTTATACCGCTATAATATACCTCTTATTTATATAAGTATTTTAATTAATTATAGCTTTATAAGATTTTAAGTAATAATAATTTAATATCGTTAACGCGTTTATTAACGCCCCTTATTAAGAGGAATTTCTTATTAATTAGCTATACTTATTTAAAAATAGTATAAATTAAGTATATAAGCTTAATTAAGCCTTATATAGCTTTAAGTTATCTCTCGCGATATAGTTTATATATATAAGTAAGGCTCTTAGACGCTATAAATAGTAATAACTTAAATTAAAGTTTTATATTTATACTTACTTAAAAGGCTTTATTATACTTCTTTATATTAATAATATTATAATTATAACGCTTATAGCCGCCCTTATAAATAAAGGTAAGGGTATTTAAAAGGAATTATAAAATCTATATAACTTAAATAAACTTATTACCTTTTTAAGCTTATAATTCCGTAAGAATTATATTATATAGATAATCTATATATATTAAGAGAAATATATTATTAAAATATTTAAATTTATTAGCGAAGGCGTTATAAACGCTATATAAACGCCTTAGCCGCTTAAGGCTAAAATACCCGCTAATTAGAAAATATAGCCGCTTATAATATTTAAAAAAAAATAGCTAAAAAAATAAGTAATATAAATTATCTTTCTAATAATATAAGGCTTAACTTAGCTTTTACGAATAATAAGTTATATAAAAGTAACCTTAATTTAACCACCTTATACTTTCTTATATAGAAAAATTTAATATAATACTTTTAAAATATAAAGAGCCTAAGCCTTACGCTTAGAGGTGCTTATAGCCCTTAAGATTTAAAGCTTTATATTTTTATAAATACCTTTTTTATAGATAATTTATATATAAAATACTTTATAACTAGATATATTTTTTTTTATTAATATAAGCTTTATATATTAGAAATCGAAATAGTAAATACTTATAACGCTATTATTAATAAAGGCTGAATTTATTAATTTAACGCTTATAAGTATAAGTTTAATTTAAATAAATAAGATTTTTAAAAACTTAAAGTTATTATAGTAATAAGCGCTTATAATTATATTTACTAATAGCTTTAACGCTAAAGCTATCGCCCTTAATAAGTTTAAAATACCTTAAATAAAATATATTAATATATAATATAAATAAGTTATTAATCGTATAGAAAAGTAATTCTTTATAATTAAATATATTAGTATAGCTAATATAGCTATAAATAGCCTTACTAAGCTTTTATAGCGTATTAAATATACTAAATTTATTAATATATTATATTTATTAAACTTAAAGATTATAATCTTACCTTTTAAGACTAAAAATAATATAAAAGGTAGCTTTTATACGCTATTAAATAAGCTTAAGGCGCTTAGTAATAAAGCTTATAATACCTTTATATTACCTAATAATAAAAGCACTAATATTAAATAAGCTAATTAATTAAATTGAAAGACTAATAAATAATATAGTATAAGATTTCTATTATTAGGAGATTTCGTACTTAAAAGGGGGATCTTAAAAAAAAGGAGTAATAAATATTACGCTATAGCTATTAATTAAAACAAAATAGATTATTCTAATAAAGTAAGTATTAATTAAAATAAAACGGATAAGGTATATTATAATTAAGCCCCTAATATAAAAGCTTATAATTATTAACTTTATTATTAGCTTAGCTTTATGCCGCTACTAATCTTATAATATACGCTTTTTAATACGTCTTTAAAAGGCTATTTTAGCTTTTAAAATATTAACGGTAAGCGCTTTTAAGCCCCTTATTATTAAATATATTAACTTATATAACTTTAGCGGTATTCTTCTTACTAAGTAATATAAAAAACAATACCTTTTTATATATATAGCTATAAGGCTTATAGCTTATTTTTAACCCCTAGCTTAAAAAGGAATTTTCCTTTAAATTAAGCCTTTTAATACCCTTTATATAAGCGTTTTAAGCCCTCTTAATAGCTTAATTTAACCCTTTTAATAACTTAGATAAGCCTCTTTAAAGCTCCTTAAGATAGATTAAAAAAGCTTATTTTTACTATTTTCTATTATTTCTTATACTAATTAACTAATTTAGAACGGAATAACCTTATCCGGGACCTAAGTTAATCTCTTAGATCTTATTTTTTTATTACGTTTTTAAGCTATTTAAGCCCTTTACTAGCCTTTTAAAAAAAACTTAAAAATGCTATTTTTACTATTTTATTATTTTCCGCGCTTTATAGTATAAGATAACTATTTTCCGCTTATTTAAATAGGCCTAAAAGGGGGTATTAAGGGGTTTACATAACTAGCCCCGCTAGACCTTACTTACAAGTATATAATCTAGCCTAGCTACCCTAGCCTAAACTTAATATATATAATATATATATATATATATATATGTATAATACTTTATACTATGCTTATATTATTATACTTCCTACTTATCTCCTAAGTGCTTACTTACCTAGGTACCTATCTACTTAGGTACCTAAGTAAGTAGCTATACTTAGGTAAGTATATACTTAGGTAAGTAGTATTATATAGCTTACCTTATAAGCCTCCCTCTTAGTTAGTTAGCGCTGCTAGCTTTACTTTTTAGGGCCTTAGCTTAGCTATATAAACCTAGTAAAGTTATTATTATAATTATAATATTAAGAATATTAACACCTTTATTAGTGCTATACGATAAGTAGTAGTTACTTAAGTAAAGGTAAGTATTAACCTTAATATATATATATAGCTAAGCAAATCTACCTAGCACCTTGTCCGATTATACCTCCTCTATATATATTATATAGATACTCCGTAAAGTAAGGCATATTATTATATAATATACCTTATAGTTTAGGCTATAACTTACTTAAGGCTTAAGCCCGGTTAGGTTTATATATTAACTATACTAAATTAGTATAAGAGGGGCACTATTAGCTTACTTAGCTAAAGTATAATATAGCTAAGTATTTAGATAACTTACGTGTCTTAATAGCAGGGTTTAAAAAAAGTCAGTGAAAAAAGTCACAGAAATTCACTTTTAGTCATTTTTAATAAAGTTCTTTATTTAATTATAAACTAGGGCCTAGGTTATAAATTAAGAAAAAATACCTATAAAATACTATAAAAAACACTCTATAAGTACGTTTTTTTTTTATATTAGTAATCATAGTTATATAGGCTATAAATAGCGATTAGTCATTTAGTGACTAAAGTCACTAAAAAATAGTAACTTTTTTTCTTAAAAAATTCCTTACTAATTAAGAAAAAATAATTAAAAGAAAAAAAGCTTATAGCTATTTAGCGAAGAATTTACTCTATTTTATAGTTATTTATACTACTTACTTACTCTTACTATAGATTTTTAACTTTAAAAATAGTAGTGACTTTTTTGCGACTAAAAAAAAGTAGTGACTAACTAATTTTAAACCCTGCTTAATAGGTTATACGCTTATTACGCTAAATTACGCATTTTTTATAATAATAATTAATATTCTTTATAAGAGATCTTATTTAAGATTCGCTAAGCTATAATAAACGCTATAAAGTTATAGTTATTATTATTTTAAGTAAGTAATTATTAAGATATCTTACAATGCCTTAATAGCTTTATATTATCCCTATAGCTTTATACCTTATATAGCTTGCCTAAGTTAGTAAGACTTTTTATACGGGATCTTTTTAATCTTATAATACTACTCCTTACTTTATATATTCCTTAATTAATATTTTATATATTTAAATAAGTATTAAAATAGCTATTACCTTTATATAATAATACGAAAAATATTATAATAAATATACTCTTTTTTAAAACCCCTTATTACTAGTAATAGATAGCTTATCTAATACTAATTAATATATCGGGTAATATATAGATTAGCTAAGATAGAAAAAATAACTATAGATAAAAAAATTAGTAATTTATTATACTTAACCTTACTCTCTTATATAACTTAGTAATATATATAATAGCTACCTTATATAATAGAGAAAGAAGATAGGTTTTTCCTTATACTAAACCCCCTCGGATAATAATAATAGCTTTATATACTTTATTATCTAATAAGAACTCTTATACGCCTTTAGTACCCTCGAACGCGCCCTCGCCCGTGCTTACGTAAGCCGAATAAACCTAAACTTAAGTAACCCCGTCCCTAGCCTAAACCTAAGCTTAAGAACTTAACTTAATTATATATAAAGAGATAGCTAAAGAAAATATTATTTCGGTTTATATATAGTAAGCTAAAATTAGCTTAGATTTCTAAAAGACTAACTTAAAGATTATAAATAAACCTTTAGATATCGAACTTATAATATATATAAGAAAGATTACGTATAAAGCGATTTACTTAAAAATTAAAAGCTTCTTTTTTATTAGAAATACCTAGGAAAACTTCTATAGATAAACTAAATACTAAGTAAAGTAAGTTTCCTATTTATTTCTTAAAGCTTTCTTATAGCTTCTTAAAAAATAAGGCGTTACTATATAATAAACTAATAGCTTTATTAAGAAATTCCTTTTTATAATTAAATTTCTATATAATTATATTTCGGCTATTTTTTTAATAATTTTAGTAACCTTTACCTTAAAGCTTATTTAGAAGATTATCTTATTAATTAAGGTTCTCCCTTATATAACTCCTAGCATAACTCCTAATATAACCTTATACGAAGTAAAGGAAATACTAAATATATTTATAGCTCTTATAGTAATTTTAAAAAGCCTAGCCTTTATCTTTCCTCTTATATAACTAATTTATAATAGCCCGATTACTCTTAAGAAAGTTATAATATTTAGTAAAAGCTAGCGAAAAGACTAAAACTACTTAAGCTATCTATACGATATTTTATATAATAAAGCTAAGCTTTTTATATTATATTACTAATAAATTAATATTACTAAAAACTAGTATTACGCTATTTTTCTAAATATTCTTATAAGCTTAGCGTAGTTATATTACCTTTATTATATAAAACCTAAAAAAAAGTAAGATAAGATTTATTAAATACTTAATTTATATTTTAATATAATAATAAATTATATATAATACTAAGCTTATTAGACCGGTATAACTTTTACTTTTATATAAAAGAAATACCCGGAGAAAATAAAAATAATATTAGAAGTCCTTAAGGAATTAATTAAGAAAATATAACTTATATAATATACCCTTAATAAAAAGGAAACTTAACTTTACGTTATAATAATAAAAGCTTACTATAAAGTGCTAGAACTTAAGCTAGCATTTCTCTCTACGAAGCCCTCGTATAAAAATTTTTTTTATTTTTTATATATTACTTTAAATCGCCCTTAACTATAAGAAAATATCTAACTAGTTTTTTATTAATTAATATTATTATATAAATTCCTTATAACTAAATTTACCTCGGCTAAAGTTTTATATAGGTAAGTTTAAATAAGTTTAATAAAAGGACCGCCGCCTATTACCTTATACGAAAAAGTAATATTTTATTTATAAGAAGAAAAGGTATTAGTTAATAAATTATAAGTAAGGGGATTTCGATTACGCGAGAAAAGCGTATTTTACTTCGTACGAAGAATTCGATAAGGACCCCCTTATAGATAACGAGTTTAAAGCTTTCTTTCTTAAGTATAAGGGATATAATATTATTAATAACCTTAATAACTTATTATATAAAGAAGATAAGAACGCTTCCGAGGAAGCTGCTTAATTTATCCTTTTAAGTACTTTTATATATAAATTTATAAGGGAAAATATCTTTATATAGTAAACTATATAACTAAGTAGTTAAGTTTTTCTTATAAGTACCTATTATATAGAATACTAAAAATAATTTTAAAATACTAGCGCTATAAACTTCTTTACTATTAGTAAAGATTAGGCCGAAATATTTATATAAGAGAATTTAAATATATAAATTAACTAAACCTTAAGTACTATAATAATTAAGTTTAGTAGCTTAGCTATTATAACTTTAATTAATATAATTAATATTAATAGCTTTTTTAGTATTATATAGTATTACGTTTTTAATACCTTTACGCTATTCCTCTTTTCTCTTAAAGATATAAATCGCCTAAGGGCATATTTTAATAATATTAGGAATATTATTATACGTAAGGATAGTTAGATAATCCTTATAATATAAAAATAGAGATATTTATTCTTTTACATATCTCCACGCGAAGCCGCCCTCTTTTTTATAAATGTATAACTTTATTACTTATACTATTACTTTAAATACTCTAATATAAAATATTTTTATAATTTACTCTAAAACGTAAAATATAATAATATCTCCGAAACTTCGCTCCGTATAATAAAGAAATTCTATTATTAATACTAAGCGTATAACCCCTCGCTATAGTAATTTAAGTTCTTAATTAAAGATAATATCTCCTTTAATTATAAGATTATTATAAGTATTATATAACTAGGTAATAAGAACGCTCTTTATATTATTAATAAGGCTATATCTTTCTAAGCTATTATTTTCGTATAATCCCTCTTTACTTAAGATATATAAAACGCCTTTTACTATTATTAGATTACTATTTACTAAGGCCTTTTAGATATTATTATATATAACCCTGGTATAAACTTCTTTTTAGATAAGTTCCGTTTTTCCGCATAAATTATTAATTCCTTATATAAAGACATACTTATTAAAGCGTATTAGGTAGTTAGTAAAGTTAAACGCTTATATATATCTCTCTAATATATATATATATAATATACTTAAGGAAAACTTTAAAAACTAAGTAAATAATAATATAATTCTCTAACTTACTATAAAATACTTAAACGATATAGTAAAGCTTAATAGCCTTATACTTATATTTCTTATTTTCAGTATATACTTTTATATTTATAGTACCTTACCCTTATCTCTAAATATTATTATATAGGTAACTGCGATTTAAAAAGTAATAAAGGTAATTCGAAAGCTTTATATAAAGAAAAATATTAGTTATATACTTACTACGCGAAATAGACCGCGTTTATATAAGAACCTTATACTTCCCTTTTATTCCTAAGTTATAGTTTAGCGCGAACGCTATAGCTAGATAAAACTATATAAACTTTTAATAATTAAAAGGTAATCTATTTTTATAAATTTTCCTAATAGCCTTACTAAGTTTTATATAATATAAATTAAACTATATTATCTGCTAAATAAAGCTCTTATAAAAAAGCTAATATTTATATAAAGAGTTTTATTATTAAGATTCCGCGTTATAGCTTATAAAGATATAAGGATTTTATTAGTTATATAGCGGATTTATTTATCTCCTTTACTTTCCTCTTAGAGAAAGAAACGAAAGATATTACCTTTACTATATAACTTTATTAAGATAGTATTATTATAACCTCTAGCCTCCTATTTAAGGAATCGGACCGCGCCGAAATCGATAGCTTTACCGCCTAGGATATTTTTATCTTTATATAATATAACTTAGCTAAATATAGCTAGCTATATATTTTTTATATAAGACTTATATAAGAAATTAAAAATAAAATTATAAAGCTATATAAGAAGTTATAACTTATTATATAAGGCTACGCTAATATTAATAAAGTTACTATATTTACTTAATCGCTTATAATCTTATAAATAAGCTAAAGGCTAATCTTCGCTTTAAGCCCTTTTTTTATATAATTATATAATATATAGAGAGAGCTATATAATATTACCTAGGCGTATATATAATTATATAATCGCTTAATAAGACTAATTTTTATATAATTACCGAAAAAGATATAAAACTATTTCTTAGAAAGTACTATTTTATATATCTATTATCTATTATATAAAATAGTAAAATAAAGCGTTTATTAGTTTAAAATATATTATAAGTATTACTATATAAACTTAAAAATAATAATTTTAATATATAACTTATATTTTCTCTTTATACTTACTAGCTTAGATTTTTTCTATCTTATAAGAATATAAACTAACGATACCCTCTCCTTTATCTCGCCCGCTTTCTTAGCCCTTAAGGAAAAATCCCTTAAATAGTAAAACCTTTATATAAAGCTAAAAATACGCCTCTTATATAAGACGCTAATCGAATTTAATAGCGGATAAATTTCCCTTAAAAGCGATAATATTCTCTTTATATAGAAGGGCTAAGCTAAGATATTATAAGTTATTAACCCGGCTAATAAAAACGCTTTATAAGCGTACTTTTTATAACGCGTATAAGGAGCGTATATTTCGTTAATTTACTAGCCCGAAGTAGCGTATAACTTCTTAGCTGCTACTTAAGTATAGGATCTAATAAAGGAAGATTATAACGCCTTAAACGCCCGCGTATAATAATAAATTAAAAACGCTAACTAGGGACTATATTTTATCCCCCTCGACCTCCTTTATATAAAGCTTTAAATCTTTACTAATAGGCTAATAGCTTATTTATAAATAATAAAGACTTATTTTTATAAATAAGATTTATAATTATACTAAGTAAAAAGGTAGCTTATATAAAGAATAAAGTCTCTATTTATAATAATATTATATATTAGTCCTAAATAAAATATAAGAAAATAACGCGTAGTATACTTATAAGTAAGTTATATAATATTATATAAGGAATTAATAGCGGTATCGCCTTTAATATTACGCTTTAGAAGATTATATATAGTCTCTTTTTACTAAATATCCCTTTTATATTTTATATAAACTCGCACTCCTTTTATAACTACTTAGTTAAGCTTAGTAATATAAAGGAGAAGAGGCTTATAATTAATATTATAGCTTTACGCGAATTATATAAAAAAAGAAAATTACTAAAATATTCTAAATTAATAGTAAAAATAACTTAATAGATATTATAATAAAGAAAAGCCCGAATAACGCTTTTATATAACTAGTTATAATAAATAAGATTATAATTATAAGGGATTCGGGCTATGCCCGAATAGCTAAGTTACGTGGGGTAATTAGTTATTTCCGCGCGCAGCGCGCGCGCAGATTACCTACCCCTATTAGGCGTTATAACCCCTTTTCTATAATTCTTTATAATTATTCTAAATAATAGAATCACCTCCTTGCAAATAGCCCGGAGGCTAAACCCTTATATAGAATAACTATTATTATAATAGATAACCTTATCTTTTAAAAAGTAATTATCGCCTAGCTATAATAATAGTAAGCGATAATTTCTAAGCTATAAAAGGTCCTACGAGCGTAACGCGATATTATTTACTTCTTAATATAATATTAGTAACCTTAGCTAGAGCCCTCTTCGTAGCCCTTACGCTAGAAACCTCTTTTATCTAGCTCCCTTTTTAATAGCGATAAAACCCTTTTTTTAGCTTAGCAGGCCCTAATATTATATAAGCTATTAGCGGATCGCGCCTTTATTAGTAATAATTATAACTAATAGGTTTTCCTTTATTAGTATCTATCGCTTACTATTTAGTTAAAAGTAGCTTTATTTTTTAAGTAAGGCGAGGAATATTAATATTAAGTTAAAACCTTCCTTAAGTATTTTAATATAATATTTACTAACCCTTACCGCTATTAGATAGCTATAAGCTTATAATAAAGTTAGAAAAGCTTTCTTAAGGTACCTTTAAGTTATTTTTTAATTTCCTTATTTATTTTAAAGTAAAACTATCGCTTTTAGGAGATACTATATAAGTAAACGAAATTAAAGTAATATATTTATATTATATATTTACCCTTAAGTTACGACGCTACTATCTTAAACGCGATATTCCTCTTAATAATTATATCTTAGCTATAGCTTATATCCGTTCTATTACTATCGATATTAAGTTATTCCGGATCGAAAGTAAAAGTTAACTACCTTTTTCCCTTACTTTTTCCTTAGTAGCTTAGGATATTAATATACTTATAACGGATATCCGCTAAATTAGTATAACCTTAGGGTATTCTTCTTATAGTTAAAGATACGGTAAATATAAAAGGTAGCGTTTAAAACCCCGCTATTCCGCTCCCTATATTTCTACGAAAAAATATAGTAAGCGTTAGGTTAAAAGATATTATCTATATTATAGCTAGGTAAGCTACTTTACGAGGGATTATCCGGTATACTTATCTTTACCCTTATCCTCGTTTATACGCTTTATAAAAATAGGAGAGGCTAACTAAGATACTTATTTAGATTAGGGAAAAGAATCCCCCCTATACTAAGTCTCTTATAAGGGGAAGGTAGTTACGTCGATTTAATATATAGTAATTTAAAAAACTAATTTATAGATATTATAAGGAATATAAATATAAGTCTTCTCCTTATTCTTATTCTTATAAATTTTATTACTTTTATTAACGCGTAAGTAAATAGTAGCTATAACTACTATATTATTATAAGTAAGTTTTAAGTATAATATTACTATTTTTAACGTATTCCTCTCCCTACTCCGCGTATAATCTATACCGCGGTTTAAATCCGCTATTAGAAGTAAGTTTATTTTAAGGACTCCTCCCTAATCTATTATATTATTTAATTTATTACCGATATCGATAGCTAGTAAACGCTTATAGGTATATATATAATCCTTAGCTTAACTTAGGATATAATTCTTAGCTTTTTTTAAATAGCGTAGTATAATATATCTTTTTACGCGAAATAACGATATCTTATAGTTTACTTTACGGATAACCTTATTATCTTATATAGTAAAACGCGAGTTTAAAAATATCGAATAGTTACTATCTGAAGCTTAATTTTTACTATATTAATAAGGCGCGAATTTTATTAGTAAATAAGCTATTATTTCCTTATTATAAGCTTATAAGATATCTTACGCGTCTTATAGATTAAAATATTATCTCCTTTTACCTTATTAGTTTCTTTATTTTCTAAAGTATCTAACTTTAGTAACCTTTTTAATAAAGAAAAAGTAAGCGTTTTTCCCCCTTATTATAATATATATAATTATTATATTTATCTATAACGGCAGCTTAATAAATTTTTACCGCCGTTACCTTAAAAGCTATTATATAATATACCGTATAAATACCTTCTTAAAATATAAAAATAAATTACTAATTTAATAAATAAAAGATAAATTTACGTAAGCTTATTATTTATAGCCGCCTTAGTTTTTTTAATTAAAAAGCTTAAGAGCGGCTAGCAGTTTTATATTAATTATTAAGCCTTAAATTAACTTACTAAGTAAGATTACTATTTCTTACCCCTTATAAAGGAAACTTTATATAATCTTTCTAGCGCTTAGTAGTTTACTAAACTCGATATACGCGCCGCCTTTTATAAGATATATATTACGAAAGGCGAGGAATATCTAATTACTTTCCGTATATATTTCGAGCTATTCGAATACCTTATTTACCTTTTTAGTCTTACTAGCGCCCCCGCCTTATTCTAATAATATATTAATATTTCCTTAAGCGATTCTTTTAGGGATTTTATTATTACTTATTTTAATAATATTCTTATCTATTTAAGTAGCTTATTTTTAAACTATTAGAAGAAAGTTTATATTATTCTTACGAAATTATAATAAGCTAAATTATATCTAAACCTTAATAAATATATATTTATAATTTACGAAATTAAATATTTTAAGTTTATTATTTACGCTAAATAAGAGGTATACTTAGACCTAGCTAAGATTTTAATAATTAAAAACTAAAAAGTATTAACTTATATAAAAAATATATATAATTTTATTAGCTTCTTAAACTTTTATTATAATTTTATCTTTTAATTTTCCTCCCTTATAATTTTACTTATTACTTTTATAAAGCGTAATACCTCCTTCGATTAGACCTTAGCTTATTAAGACGCTTTTAAGTAATTAAAAAATATATTTATCTCCTCCCCCGCCTTTACTTAGTAAAGCCCCGATCTTAATATTATTATAAAGGTAAACTATTTAAGTAAGGTAATCGGTAGCTATCTCTCCTAGCGTAGTTAGGATTAAATCTTATAGCTTATAATATATTTCTTTTAAAAGCTTTAGCTTATAGAATAGAATTATATAATTTATAATACGAAACTTCTTATTATTATTTATTACCTTAAGGCGTAATTAGCTAAACTCCGAAGCGTCTCCTCCTTATTTATTATATTTATAGATTATAAAGCTTTAAAATATTTTATAACTCTTAAAGCTATATTAGAACGCTAAGCTTAATAAGCTAAGATACTTACTTTTTTTAATTTCTATTTATAATACCGCTTAGGTAAATAAGCTACCTAGCTTAATACCCTCTCTTATTATAATTAAAAGCGATAATATATTACTCTATATTTTAGCCGTATTATATAGCCCTTATCTATTTATTCTTTTAAACTATAATTAGTTTAAAGCTAAAATATTACTTTTATAATACTAGCCCCTTTTATAAATAAGTATTTAAGAAAATTATAGCTTATAGTATTATAATCTAACTCGCTTTATATTATATAATATACCGCGCTATAAGAGGGCGCTTAAAAGTTCCCTCTTAAAGTAAGTATAAAAAAGTAAATCGTAAACTATTTACTTTCCGCTAGTAGCTAGCTATAATTCCGAGGCCGACTTTAAATACCTAACTAAGAACCCCTAATAACTACCTTAATTTAAAAAACTTATAATTCCCCGCTTATAAAATATCTTAGTAAAAATATTATATTTATATTACTTTATTATTATTATTATTAAGATAGTATATTAGCTAATATAGCGCGATTTATTCGAAACTATTATTATTATAAGAATTACTTTTAACGCTATTATTACTAAGGCTTACTATAACTATTACCGCCCTTAGAAAAGTACTAAATAACTATCTCTATAAACTTTATAATAAACCTACTTATTATAAATCTTTCTTAGCCCCGCTTCCTTATAATTATTATTAATTAGCTATTAAAATATATATAGCTAAAAATAATAATATTTATAGAAGCTAAGTATTATATAAAATATTTCGTTTATACTTAGTAGCGTTTTTATAGCTTTCTTATAACTATTATATCTAACTATAGTTTAAATTAAATAAGTTACTTTTAGTTAACTTTTTACCGCCTTATAAGTATTAGATAACTTATATTAATAGCTTATTACTTATAAATTAATAATAATACGGAACGAATAAACTAAGAGGTATAAGCTATACTTTATTATATAATATTATTCTCCTAGCTTAACTAGCCTTCTTACTTACTTACTTACTAACTTACGTTAAATAATAGAAAATTATTTATAATAAGCGTAAATCTAAACCGCTTATTATATAAATATAACTTAGACCTTATCTAATAGCTATTTACGCTTTTTATATTAATTACCTCCTTAAGGGGGTATACCGTTACTTTTACTTAATATCTATAAGAAAGTATTTAGCTAGCTTAAATATTTATTACGTAAGCTTAATAAAAGTAATAGGACGCCTCTAATAATACCTATCGCCCTGCGGAATAATTCTAAATTAGTAACTTTATATAGTTAGATTTTCGCTACGTTTATTCTAATTACTTATCTAAAAAACTTAATTACCTTAAAGCTAAGTATAAAATCGTTACTATCTTATCCCCTTTAACTATTATATTTAATATTCTAAAAGGTATATATTTTATATTTTATATTAATTTACTTAAATATATTATATATAATTTACTTTTATTATAATCTTTTACTAATAGCTATCTTAAACTTTCTTTATAACTCTTTAATAATAACTTATCCCTTAATAAATATAAGATTAAGGAAATCCTTACCGCGAAGAACGCCCGCGGGCGATACTTATAAGGCTAACCTCCTTATTATTAAGCGTTAGTAAAATAGAAAAAATATATTACGCTAACTTAAAAGCTATTAGATAGCTTATAATATTATATTATTTTAGATAATTATAAGTTACGCTAAGGAGATATTTATATATATAATAACTTTAGATATACTCTCCTATTTAAACTTAATTAAGTAAATAATTAAGTAAATTCCCCCTCTTTTTTAGTAAATTCCTTCTAGCTTATTATACCCCGCCCCCCTCCTATTCCTATTTTTCTTTTTACTATTATAATATATTTAGCGTATTTTATTATTCTTCTTTTTCCTTAATATTATTAGCTAACTACGCTTAGCTTAAACTATTATAGCTATATAAGAGTATACTAAGCTTAGATATTAACGCGCTACGTAAGCGATTATAATTTCTAGCTACGGGCGATAGCGATTATAATAGCTAATTTTACCTAGCTAAAGCGTAATAAAAAGTGCGGGGCGGTAACGATAAGGCGGCGAGGTTAGTAAAAGCTATATAAATATTATAATTAGCCTTAAGTTACTATTATTAATCCTTAGCCCGGGCGGCCGCCTTTTTCTACTATAAGGCGAGAATATTTTACTAAGTTTACTTTTACCGCTATAAGGACTTTTTATAGTAGGAAGTAAACGCGTTAAAGCTAATAATAACTTACTTTTACTATTAAGCCTAGTATTACTAATATTATATTATAGCGTTACTTATATTATAGTAATATATTAATAATATAAGCGTAAGGATAATATTATTATTAAAAAATATAAGAATATTAAAGTTAGATAGCTTAGGTAATAAAGTTATAAAGATATTAATAATAGCGTAAGGGGTAAGTTATATAATATTAAGCTATATCTTAAAATAATTAGCGCGGGCCTAAAAAGTAAGCGTTAAGATAATATAATAGCTAAAAGTAATACTTTTATAAGCGCGGGCGGGCTATTAGATAGCTTTATTATTAGCGGCTATATTTTATAAATTATAAGCGGCCCGCTAAAAGCGTGCGTCCCCGGCGAAAAGGTACTTTTCCTAAAAGTACCTCTTATATTACGAATAATACGCTTAATAGGCCGCCGCCTAGCCGCGGATATATTTAGCTATACCCTTATTTATAAGGTTATTAAGGTAAAGCGTATATATATATAATACCTCTATTAGTAATATAGTATCTTCGTTATTATTATTTTCCTATATAATATACTCCCTTATAGCGTAAGTTAGCGTTAAGGGCGCGGTTAATATATTAGCGAGATAATAAATAAAGTAATATATTAATAGAAAAAATAATATAAGGAGGCGGCGCGGTAATAGCGTAATAACGATAAGGTTAATATTTTTAAAATAGGTAATATATAAAAGAAAAAAAAGAAAAAGAAATACGTAGGGGAATTTTTATTTTATTTTAACTTATACCCCCGCTAAAGATAAAATTTTTATTTTCCTAAAGTAGCGGGGTATATAAGGGATTCAGGCTATGCCCGAATAGCTAAGTTATATAAGGTAATTAGTTATTTCCGCGTATAGCGCGCGCGCAGATCGCCTACCCCTATTAGGCGTTATAACCCCTTTTCTATAATTCTTTATAGTTATTCGAAATAATAGAGTTACCTCCTCGTAAATAGCTTAGAGGCCGAACCCTTATAATAATTAAGATAAAAGTAGTTATTAAAAACCTCGCGCCGCCGCCGCTACCCCCTAAGCTTATAAAATTAATATTATATAAAAAAAGTAAAATAGCTACTACCTTTTACCTTATATCGCTTAATAATAGCGGGAATAGATTACTAGCAATATAATAAGTTTGTTATTATTATTTTTATTATTATTTTTTTTTATTTAAGTTATTATCTAACTTTTTATTATCGTTATTATTATCCTTCTCCTCCCCCTCCCCTTCCTCTTCTTTATTATTTTTATTATCGTTATTATCTTTTTTATTTTCGTTATTATTATCTTTATTATTATCTTCTTCCTTATCCTTATCTTTATCCTTATTATCGCGCGACTAGAAATAATTATAATACTAGCTTTTCGAATCCTAAATATAAGGCCTATAAGCCCCGCCCTAATAGCTATAAATATAATAGTAACTTAAAAATAAACCGCTATTACGATAAAAGTAATAATAGGCGTAAGGGCCTTACGCTAGGAACCGACTAGCTAATTAAATTATCACCGCCTAATAATAGCTAGGGCGGCGTATAATTTTAAAAATAAGCTTAATAGCTATCTCTCTAGCGCGGAAGCGTAAAGCTATATTATAAAAAGTTACCGAAAGGTAGCAATATTCTTTATTTTACTATATAATTAGCTTATATTTATAAGGATACCTTATATAAAAAGAATATATACGCTAATCGCCGCTTAGAGGAACTTAGCGCGAATAGCGTTATTACTCTTAAAAGTAATAATAATAGTCTTATTAGAAAGGGGAAAGCGCTTAAAAATTATTATAATAAATATAGTTATTATATAATTACTTATTTTTCTTATTTTTCTTCTTTTTATTCTTTATTATTATATAAGGAGATAGTAGCTATAGTAATAACTAATAATAATAATAGTTATAATAATAAGGTTACTATTATTATTATAGCTATTATTATAAAAAATAAAAAAGGGAAGGAATCTTTTTTTATATAAAATAAAAAGAAAGGTGCTTCTTATAATTAGTAAAACCTACTAGCTATAAATAGTAGCTTAAAAATTTCTACCGCCTAACTACCTTCTTCGCACTTTCTCTCTCCTATATTTTTAGCTATAACTATAAATACTACTATATATAAAACCTTTAAGCCTTAAAATAATACTAATCTTAAGCGTACGAAGCTAATAGATTACTCTTTTAATAAGTAACTTTTCTCTTACTTATTATACGAATATCTCCTTATATAAGTAAACTTTATATAATATTCCGTATTATATAATAGCTCTTATTACGCGATAACCCCGATTATATAAGCGCTATAACTACTTACTATTACCGAGCGCTTATTAAGGAAGCTGTATAGTATATTATAAAGAAAAACTATAAATATTAAAGTATCTTACGATACCTTAATAGCCTCGTATTATCCTTATAGCCTCGTACCTTATATAGCTTACCTAAGTAAGTAGGACTCTTTATACGGGATTTTTTTAATTTTATAATATTACTCCCTACTTTATAGATTCCTTAATTAATACTTTATACGTTCGAATAGGTATTTAGATAGCTATCCCCTTCGTACGGTAGTACGAAGGGTATCGCGATAAATATACTCCTTTTTAGGACCCCTCGTAACTAGTAACGGATAGCCCGTCTAATAGTAATATACCTAACTTAGTTTATAGAAAACTATTTAAGTAACGAAATATTATAAAATAAGTCTTGCTAAGAAAATACTACTTATTTAGGTAAAAAAAGAGCCTATTTAAGCTAACGAAAAAAGTTATAATAACTTTTATAAAGTTACTTAATTTAAATATAATCCTTATAGGGATTATAAAGCTAAAAGGGGATAATTAGATAAATTTAAAAATATATATTAGAATAATAATTAAATAATTCCGCCTTTATAAGTATATAAATAATAAAAATAGCGGTATGCTTCTAAAGACGAATATTACTACTTTCGAAAGGTAGTAAGATAAGGAAACTTACTACTAAAAGCTAATAATATAATATTATAAAAATAATATTATTTTTAGTATCTATAATAATAGCTAAAATCTAATATATATAATATATTAAATATATAAGGCTTTAAAGAAGAAATATAATATATAGCTAAGGGTAATATTCTTATTACTAATAGAGAAGATATTTATAATAAAGCTATATACTTTCGCGACTTTTAGTAACTTTATAAGACGCTTTAATTATCTATAAGACTAGCTCTTAATTATAATACCTTAACCTTATAAGAGGGGTTAACCCTATTTTTTACCTTAATAATATTATTATAACGCTATAAGCGTTATTTAATAAAAAAAATCTATAGTACTAAACTAATAAGATGTTTAAAGAGACTTATATAAGCTAATTTAGTAGCGAAAGGCGTTCTTAAACCCTTTTCGCTATACGTCTCCTTCGCTAATAAGGATAAATAAATTAACTAAGCGCTTATAATAATTCTCTTAGCCTTAGCTACGGAGACTTTTATAAGTTATACCTTAAGTAATTATTATATAGCGAAAAAGCTACCTAAATTTAATAAATAATAAGTATTTATAATAAAAAAAAAACTTAATAAGCTATATTAAAAAGGCGCTTAGAAGCTTATTTCTAAGCCTTATAATACTAAAACCTTTTTTAAGCGTTAAGTATATATAGAGAAGCTTATTAAAAATATAAATCCGATAGCGAAAGCTTACTAAGTTACTTACGGAGATTATAATCTTATAAATTAACTTATTAAGGATTTATATATTTTTATAGCGTATTAGTTATTTATATAAATCTTCTTTACTTTTATTATAATATAAAACCTTAAATAAGTAAAATTTAAGATTATAAATTTTTTTATTAACGCTAAGTTAAATAAAAATATCTTTATTAAATAATTTTATAGCTTTAAGGATAAATCGATTTATATTTACTGCTTAAAAAGGGCCTTTTATAGCTATTATACTTTACCGCGCTAATAGTTTAAGTATATAGCTAAAGATCTAGCTAATTAAGAGTTTAAACGCCTTAACTCTAAACTATACTTTTATCGCTATATAAATAATAATCTTCTAATTTTTTATATAAATAATATCCTCCTTATAATACTAATATAAATATAAATTAATAATAAAGTTATAATTTTTAATAATTTATATAAAGTTAAGTATTTTAATAAACTTTAGGAATTTCTAAGCTTAGAGTTTAATTATAATTATAAGGCTTATACTATTTAAGTATATTAAACCTTTTTTACTTATAAAATCCTTAAGCTATTTAATATTAATAATTTAAAGCTTATAAAGACGCGATAGCTAATAAAATATATAATTCCTTATAATTAGAAAAAAGCTAAGATTACGATAAAGGCTATAATATAATAAAAACGAATAAGTAACTTTAATTAGCTAGCTTTAAGTATAAGGCCTAATATTATATATTATAGTAAAAAATTATCGGAAATAAATTCCTATCTAAATTATACTTATTTAGCTATAAGAAAATACCTTTTCTACTATTTATATAATACTAATATAGGACGTATAATACCCCTATAAATTGCCTAACCTCTTATAATATTTCCCTAAGATTTCCTAGGATTTCCCGCCTTAGGATTTTACTCGGATTTCCCTTAGAAACTTTATTACTTTTACGCTTAGGAAATTACTAGGATTTCCTCTTAAGATTTCTCTTTAATAACTCTTAAGATTTTACTAAGATTTTTAATAGGATTTAATATTAAAATATATTTTTAGAAATCTCTAGATTTTACTAAGAAATCCCCGTATGTTAGGAAATTACCGCGTACTAGGAAATCTCTATTTTACTAATATACTTAGAAATTACCGTAAAATCCCCTTAGGTAAATACTTTTAAGATTATACTAGGAAATTTTCTTTAAGCTCTTAGCTATATAATTAGCTTAATATTCTTTTAAGTAATAATTTAGATTTTTTTATAGTTACTATTTTAATTCTTAAAAAACTTTTATTTATATTTATACCTTTTATAATAGCTATTTTATAATCTTATAATTAATAGCTAGCCTATCTCCCTTTCTTATATATTATATCTAATAGCTAGCTTAGTATATATAATTATTAGTAAATTATATATATAAGCGTATATTAACTAGTAGTAATTTTATATTTTACTAACTTATAGATTTTTAGCTATTAAGGTAATAAGTTAAACTTAAAATATTTTTTACTAATAAAACTTTATAAGTATAGATTTTTAGCTTAGAAGAAAACTTTACTATATTTATTACTTAACCCTAGCTATATACTATTTCTTTACTCTTAAACTTCTTAAAATAATTAAGGAAGAAATTATAGCTAGGAAAGAAAAAGCTTATATTTTTAATATTTATAAAATAATAAAAAAACCTTACCCTTTTAAAAGTAAATTTCCTCCTTTATAATATAAGGAAATAAAGCTTATTAGAAAATATTTACTATATTAAGATAATCTCTAAGAAATTAAGTTATTTACTATAATTAAACTTTTCCTAACTAATCTAAATATTATAATAAACTATAATTAACTATTTAAATAAGTAAATTAACTAAAATATATATTTAATAATATTCCTTACTTACTTAGAATTCCCTTCGAAAACTAGCTACTCCTTATTTAAAAGTACCTTTAAACTATAAGTAATATTAAAGAAAAAGGTAAGCTACTTACTTTACTAATAGAAAGTAAGGAAAATACTAAAATCCCCTTTTAGAAAAAAAGTAAAGAGGAAACCTCCTCTTAAGATAAAGGTAAGAAAACTTTTACGCTATAAGAATCCTATCTAAAAAAAAACTATTTACCTTAAAGAAAAATACCTTAAGGAGGTAGTACTTTCTAGATCCTCCTATAACGTTATTTAATTCTAGAAAACCTCCTTTATTTTCCGTAAAAAAAGAAAAAATAGTATAGATATTTAATAATATACTCTACTCTTATAATATTATATTTTAAAACTTAAATTATCCTAAGTATATTAATTTAGATAATAATTTATAATTATATAATTAATTAAACTTATAAAAACTATTTAAATAATAAGTTAAGTTATAAGCTAAAAATATTAAATAATTTAAGCTTATTAGTATTTTTAATATTATTTTTAATTAAATTAAAGAAACTAATTAAATTATTATTTACTAAAATATTAACTAATTTATAGATATTTTAAAATAAGTTATTATTTAAAGTAAAAATTATATAAATAAACTTATATAACTTATTCCCTCTTTTTTTAGGGGTTATATTATAAAATAGTATTCTAGAAATCTAAACCCTTAAATTAGATTAGAATTTACTTTTCCTAGTTTAGGAATCTAAAAATAAGTAAAAGCTTTTTAGAAAAAGTTTACTATCTAACTTAATATTACCGCTTTTATTATATAAAAATAAAGCTTTATATTTTAAGATATATTTACTAGAAAAGATTTCTAATTATAAATATCTAAAATAAAGAGAATAGCTTAAATAGCTCTTTATCCTAAATAATTTATATTAATAATTATCTTCTTTTAACTTAATATCTTACTTTAAGAAACTTTCTAATAGCTAACTAGTAAAGATATTTTAGATAACTAAGTATATAAATATAAATAACTTATTTTAAACCTCTAAACTAAGCTAACTAAAGGAACTTAAGGTAATTTATAAAATAACGCTATTTAATATATAGCTTTAAATAAGTTACCTCGATATAAATATAAGGTAAATAATTCTAAGGAGAAATCCTTATAAAATCCGGACCGCTAACTAGATTATAAACTAAATAACTTTCTTAGAAAGCTAATAGATAATACTTAGAAACCTTTCGATAAGAATATTAAGTTTAAAATAAAAATAAAATAGCTTTTCTTAAAGAAAAATAGAGAAAGCTTAAAAAATAATCTTATTCTTATTAATCTTACTTATAAACTTACCGAATAAAATCCTAATACTAATAGAGTCTTTATAATCTTTTCTAAGATACGTAATATAATTCTTAATATCTTAGAATATAAGTTAGATAATAAAACTAACTTATTTAAATTATCTAAGGCTAAAAAAGATAAGTAACTAGCTAATAATTTATATTATCTTATTTTAGATTCTAAGAAATATAAGATAAAACTTTTTAATATTATTAGAGACCTTCTTTTTAAAAACCTTTTTATTATTAAAGCTACTTTTTAGATAACTAATTTTCCTTTAAAATAAGTTTCCTATTTTTCTTATACGAAAATTTTAATATTTAGTAAAAACGGACTATCTAATATTATAGAAATATATATCGATACTAAAATAAATAAATCCCTTATTAGGAAAAACTTACTTAATAAGTTTAATAATATTAATTATAATCTAATAATAATTCGTAGCTTAAATAATATTAGATTAGCCTTAACTTATAATTAAGCTACCTTTACTTTATATATTATTAGTAAAATTAATAATAAGTTTTACGTTAGTAAGTTTTAAGCTAGCGCTTAAGTTATTAAGTATCTTCTTATTAGAGTTTTATTAAGATAAGGATTCTTAATCCCTTATAAAATCGATATTCTTAACTCTTAATAAAAGCTTTAGATTTAACTTTATAGAGGAATATATATTAAATACTATTTTACTTATAAAGGACTAGCTATTTATAGATATATAATAGCCGCTTTAGTAATAATAATCCTTTCTTTTTTAATAAGCATAATTCTAATATTAATTAAAAATCTTTCTAAAAATCGTAACTTTATTTTTTTCCTTAACTTTTATTTCCTCTTAGGTTTAATTATTTATAATTACTTCTATTTAACTATTTTTAACTTAAGTAATAAACTAATCTTTTTTAAATAAAAAAAAAGGTTAGTATTATATTAAATTTTAACGATTAATTTTCTTTTATAATCTCTTAATAAATTACTAAGAAAAACTCCTCGGATAACCTTAATAAATATTTAACGCTAGATTCTTTTTTAAACTAAATAATATTATCTAATAAAACTAATACTAACTTACCTCTTATTAATATCTTAAATTTAAGTTAACCTTATCGGTTAGGTATCTCTAAAATACTTAATATCTTAGAAATCGAAGGAGAATATAGCGTTAAAATTTATATATTAGATCCTTAGTTATCTAAAAAGGTAAAATAACTTTATAATTCCTTTCCGAAATTTTAAGAAGATATTAAACTAATTAATCTGCCCCCTAAATAATATCTAAAAATCCCCTTTATTAATAATTAGTATAAGAAGAAACTTAGTTTACGTCCTTATCTATTAAATAAACCTAATTAGGATTTTCTTAATAAAAAATATAATAATATATATTTATAAGGTAAGATAAAATAAGCGCTTAAAGCTTTACTTTTCGCTAGCTTATATTTTATTATTTAGAGAAAAGGTAAACTATATATTATTAATAACTTATAAGCTTTAAATAGCGTAGCTATTCCTAATATATATTTAATACCTCTCTCTTAAAATATAATTTATAAATTAGTAAGTAAAAAAATTATTTTTACTATTAATACTTAAAGCTTTTTTTATTAGTTTCTCGTCTATTTAGATTACTAAGAGTAGTTTATAATTATTTCTTACCGCAAATTAAAGAGGGCTATAGTTACTCTTATAAGGTATAAAAATTCGCTTACTTATATATAAAGATTTATCGATTATATTCTCTAACTATATAAAATATATATTACTAGATATATCGATAATGTAGTAATTTTCTTTAACTTTTTAGAAAATTATATTAAATATTTATTTACTATATTTAATCTTTTTATTAATATAAATCTTTCCCTCTCCGCTCCTAAATTATTTTTTTATTACCTATTTATAAAAATATTAAAATATTATATTAATAAATTTATACTAATAAATACTTAATCTTAAGTAAAAGCCTTATAAAATATTAAGTTTTTTAATACTTTATAATATTTTAAGTAATAAATTAAATTAGTTAGATAGATAAGATATTTTATTTCTTATTTTATATAATAAATTAACCCTTTTTAGAAACGTAAAATAGTAATATTTTAAGAAAAATAGGAAAATAAAATACCCGTTACTAAACTAAAAAAAAATACCTTTACTTTTTAATCTAAAATTATCTTAATAAAGGAAAAAACTAACTATTTTAATAATATTATTAATACCTTTTATAATAATATTACTTTTAGTTAGTTTTTTCTTAATTATTAACTTTTTTTATAAATTAATATTTTTTAGGAGAATAGTTTTATAGCTTATCTTTTCTATATTAATAACGAGGAATCTTAGAAACTATTTTTAGCTTCGCTTTAGTAATTTATTAAACTTATTTACTATCTTAGTTATACTTTTAAACCGGCTAAAATTAGATATTAGCTAACTAAATTTAAAATCTCCTACTAAATATAAGCTTATTATAAACTCTAAACTTATTTAATTAAAACCTAAAAACCGAAAATTATAATTTTTATAGATTATATTATAATTTTAATAATTATAAAATAAACCTCTTTTTTTACTATTAGTATAAAGAGTAATAATTACCTTACTTTTATTTCTTAATTTCTAAGTTAATACTTTCTTAAAGTTTAATATATCTTAGGTATTTTTAATATTCTTATAAACTCTCTTTTACGCCTCCCCTTAAAAGTAATTCCGGAAAAAGGATAAAGAGAACTTAAAAATATTTAAGAAAATTATATTAACTAAAACTATATACTTATTTCCTTAAAGGCTATTCTTAATAACGCTTTCTAATATAAGATTTCTAAAAGATATTTTTTTAATATATAATAATTTAAAATCTTAGAGTAACTTAAAGATAAAAACTCTTAGGAAAGATTTCCTTTTATCTAAGTAGGGTTTAAAATTAGTTAGTCTTTAGTTAGTTAGGACTAACTAAAAAAGTCCGGACTAAAAGTGCGTACCTTTTAGTTAGTCTTTTATTAGTTAGCTTAAGGACTTTAGTTAGTCTTTAAATATAAGGACTAACTAACTAAAGATTAAAAACTAAAAGGACTAAGCTTTTAGTTAGCTTACGTAAGCTAATTTAATCTAAAAAAAATACTAATAAATAGCGCGATAAAAATAATATATAGAAATTAAGTTATTTTTTTAATTAGACTATTATTAAGCGAGGAAAACATTCTTTAATCTTATATATTAAAAAGAGAAATAAAATCTAATAATAATAATAGTAATAACTAATAACTTAATAGATAATAGTAAAATAAATAATAAAGTTATAAAATAGCTTTATAAAAGCTTAATTATAAGTTAAATATACTTACTTATTAAAAATCTTTAGCTTTATAAAATTATTAATATATAAAGAGTTAATATTAATAAAAAATTATATTATTAGCTAGAAAAACTTATATTATAATAAGTAAAAAAAACTAGCTATAATAGAAGACTTATAAGCTTTAATCTTCTTCTTCTAAAGCTTTATTTTTCTCTTCTTTAATTTCCTAGAAATTATTAAGTATTAGATTCTAATTTTTAAGCAGTATTAACTACTCTATAGTTTCCGGTTTAAGGTTATTCCTCGATAATATAATTATATTACCGGATATGGAAAATATAGCCTCAATCGAGGCTAATATAGCCGGAATAGCTAAAAATTTTCGGGCTAAAATTATAAGAGTAAGGAAGCGAAAAGCGTTATTTTTCTAATATAAAAGCGGGTTACTCTATAAAATAATTAGTAAATAAATAATAAATAGAGAGAAAAAATTATAAAAAAAATTATAACTATACCTTAGAAGGTAAATAAGCTTCTGAAAGGTATTATATTAATTCTTCGTTAGTTTCTGCTTTTTTAAACTTTAAACTAAAGTTAAAGTCTTCCGAAGTAGATAATCTAAGACTTCCTAAGTCTATTTCTTTATTTTCTATAGTTTTATAGCTAAGAATAATTAGTAAAAATTATAAAAAAAAATAATCTTACTTATAGATTAAATTCCTCTTAAAAAAGATATAAGATATTTTTTTTTATAGCTAAATAGTGATAAAGAAAGCCGTCTTCTTTAAAATAAATATTTTTATACCGTGGGTCTAAGATAATAGCGAATAAATAAGGCCGGAAAGCGTATAAGTCGTTTTTTTTAAGTTATTTTAGAAAGTACTTTTTAAGTTTTTTAAAGCCCTCTATTATATAGGCTTTAAAAGTACTATAATAAGAAGACTAAAAAGTAATTAGTAAGTATTTTAAAAAATAAAAGAAAGAAAAATACCTAGCTTTTTTCAAAGCTAGAAAAATCTTCGTATAATTTCGTAAGCTAATTAAAGATCTGATAAATAAATAGTAATCCTTCGGAGCTTATTATATAAAAGTGCCTTTATAAATAAATAGAAGGGGTTAAAAAAACGTTAAAAATAGCTTTAAAATCTTTTAAAGCTTCCTATTCCTTATTAGAAGGGAATATTTTTTTATACTCTTTATAATCTATTAATTTAGAAACCTAT